>NKZA01000059.1:0-96584 GCA_002374405.1 Metschnikowia cubensis
ACTCTACTCTACTACTCTACTCTACTCTACTACTCTACTCTACTCTACTACTCTACTCTACTCTACTACTCTACTCTACTCTACTCTACTACTCTACTCTACTACTCTACAGTGTTTTTGAAAACTATTCAGACCAGCCCCACAAAATGTTTCAAACCAATAATTCAAAAGCTTCGAACTCTCTCCAGTTCTGTTCTGTTCGTTCTGGCCTTGACTGGTACTACAAGACCAAAATGTCGATGACGCAAACCTCCAGATTCAAGATTTAAGAATATCGAATTTTATTAAAGTTGGTGTAAAACATTACGCCATGATTTGAAAGACTATAAGGGGTATGAATCTTTTTGAATTATTGGTATGTTTATTTTGCTAGTGTGGTTTGAATTGTTTTGCCTCGTTGGTTTGAACAGTTTCGAAAAACACTGTAGAATTCAATATTCTGAAATGTTAAATCTGGACGATTGCCTCTAAGTAGTACATTACTATACTATACTACTATACTATACTACTATACTATACTACTATACTATACTACTATACTACTATACTATACTACTATACTATACTACTATACTACTATACTATACTACGTTAGAATGGAACTGACTCTGAATATAGCAGTCTAATGGAGTCTACAACATGAACATCTACTCTCTGAACGGGTTTTGCCAATTCAAGAGTTGCCTATGAGTACGTGTTTCGTATGACTATACGTTAAGCTGGCATATTATATCATAATCAGCATACAGCATAAGTACTTGGGACATCGTGGGTACCAGCAGATCGACAGAAGTGACTGGGTCCTAAATCTGAATTCGACACGACTTGCTGCTGGATCCATAGATCAAGAAGCTCAGCCCATCTCCAGAAACGATTCACACTTGTTGATGACTTTGCCATGGGAACTTTCAATATCAATCGAGGGACAAACCGGACGGAATGGAGTGAAAGGGGTACGAAACTCTTTTAATTATTGGTTGGTTAAAGTTGCTAATGTCGTTTGAATTGTTTCAATACACGGGTTTGAATAGTTTTGAAAAATACTGTAGAAACAGTGTTTTCAAAACTATTCAAACGAGCTCAACAAGACGATCCAAACCACACTACTAAAATTGACTAAAAAGTTCGTCCCTACAGTCGTTCAAAGCAGATGGCAAAATGTTTCATACTTTCATTAGAATTCAATATTCTGAAAGCTTAAGAAAATAAATTAGGAGTCTTTTGGAGAATTGCTTCAGATGTATTATATTTGGGAGTCTGCAATACTAGCCCAGGGCTACCCCGGAATTGGCACTGGTGAGGACCCAAAACACCCGTACACCCGGCTACCTCAGCAGAAAAAGGCCCAACGCAAACACCCTCTATTTGGTGGAATTGTTTCAAAAAGGAATTCTTTGGATAGCTGGAATTCCGGACATCACTTTGGTTGTTTTTCAGCCCAAAAGCTTCGGCGGTGGGCTTTTGGGGTGAGCTCATGTTTATGGTCACGTGACCCCCAGTGAGTTCCGGTCTCGTGTTCCAAACCCGCAGATACAGTATTTTTCAAACCCATTCAAACCAGCGCTATAAAACAATTCAAACCACATTAGCAAATCAAACAAACCAATATAGTGTTTTTGAAACTATTCAAGCCAAAGCCACAAAATGGTTCATACTTTTTGCACACTCTTTCAACCCAAATGGTAATGTTTCACACCAACTTTAATCAAAATTCAGTGTGAAACAAGCCAATAATACAAAAAGTTTCGTACTCCGCAGGCATTCAAAGCAAATGGCGTAATCCCTTTCATAAGAATAGTCCTAGCATTTCTTGTATCAGTATCAATTTAGGCAATAAGCGGAAAAGGTATTGCTGAGCAAGTCCAAATAAAATTCAAATTCAGGAACAGTTAATCCAGCAGAATAGGTCCTAGTGTCAAATAAGCACCAATGGTCTTAGTAGTCCTAGTGGTCCAGTAAAGCCCAATATTTCAAGTGGAGTACGCAGTAGAAGCAATGAGCTGGTTCACAGATAGTACCTGGTAATCCCCGATATAATCCTCGTAAAAGCACTCGTATGGATGCCACTGCAGTATCTAGTAAGTCAAGTATTTCTTAGCTGGATTATCAAATCTGTTGTTGTTCTAACAGTAAACATTTTGATGTCATCAATGAGTTGCGTGGAACAACCTATTCAAGGCTAACTCGAAGCAAAAATAGCAGGTGATAAATGGAAGGAAAGTTTTTTAAAAAATGTTCCATCTACTAGAGATGTCTATGTGGAAGGAAGAAGAATATGATTTCATTGAATTTTATAACTGTTGTGGATTATGAAAATACTCACAATAAGGTATACAGAAGAGTATTGTTCTCAGATTTTTGAAATTTTAATCTGGTGGATTGCCATATACAGTGTTTTTGAAAATCATTCAAACCAGCACAGCAAAATGTTTCGTACTTCTTCGCACAATCTTTCAAACCAAATGTTAACACCAACTTTCATTAGAATTCAAGATTTTGAAAGGTTGAATCTGGAGGATTGCCTTATATGTAGTACTTTTGGGGACTTTTGGGAGTCTTTAATATTAATCAGGTGCCAAACGGACGGAACTGAACTGGAAGGGTTACAGAACTTTTGAATTATTGGTTTGTTTAATTTGCTAGTGTGGTTTGAATCGTTTTATCGTGCGGCTTTGAATAGTTTTGAGAAACACTGTATCTACTACATTCGGGAGTCTTGTCGTACCAGTAAAAGACTAGAACGACGGAATTGAAATGGAAGGGTTACAGAACTTTTGAATTATTGGTTTTCTATTTTTGCTATGGAATGGTCTGTAAGAGTCTAGGGAGATCGAATAGGCCTGGACATTCATACACTACCAAGACGATTGGACGGCTAGACTTTAGAACTATGCAAAAAACCCTTTCACCCAATAGTGTATTATGTTTACTGGTGTGTTTTGAAGCATTCTGTCTTTTTGCTTCATATTTATGTTGCCCTGGTTTAAGGTTTTGAAACACCGTACTATAAATGAATCCTTAACTTTTGGTACCATTTATTCTCTCTTGAAGGTAGTAACAGCTGACGTAAGTCGGATCCAGCCATACCCATACCTAAATTTGTTTCGTCCTTCACAACGCATGTACCTAAACTTGTATTCGTTGATGGCTCCTCAAAAGAGAAACCTTAGTGGCTTGTACAACTTTGAGAGAAACGAGCTACCGAAAACTCTCCACTAGAACAAAGGGTTTGTTGAGACGAAAAGCACTGCCGATGCCCGAAGTGCCAGACGACCGAACGTCAATGTTGAGATCGGATACCGTAGACTCGAAATGTCTCTCTAGGTAATGTTCTACCGATAGTGTTTAACAATATCTGGTTACTATTTCTATTTCTAGTATCCTATTTTTGGTATCTTTTTGGTATCTTTTTGGTATCCTATTTCTAGAATCCTATTTTTGGTATCCTATTTTTGGTATCCTATTTTTGGTATCCTATTTCTAGCATCCTATTTCTAGAATCCTATCTCTAGCATCCTATCTCCAGTATTTCTGACATCCTATTTCTTGTGTATCCCAATCAGAAGTAACTACTATACAGTCTTTCAAACCAATTTAAACCAGCACGGCAAGAGTTCGAACCAAGACAGAATGGTTCAAACAGAGCATCAAAATGAATCTACATTTGTACAATTGAACAAGAGGCACTGTACACTCCGTCCTATGTAGTGTATCTTTCATGCAATGGTTTAGAACATCCGTTTTCACCATCTTGGGGTACGCTTTACCAGATTAGATTCCCCTTGAATACTTGGCAATTCATGGTATGGTGGTCTTGGTATTGGCGGAGAAACACGAGACCGGAACTCAACGGTGGTCACGTGACCATAAACATGAGTCCACCCCAAAAGCCCACCGCCAAAGCATTTGGGTTGTAAAGCCACCAAAGTGATGTCCGGAATTCCTGCTAGTGTATATAAGATCTTATTGTCAAAGAAAGGGGGAGGAAAAAGGGTAAACTAGTATGACATCTAGACAGTAGTATAAAATCTAGACACTGTAGTATATCATGATATCTAGTCGACCTGGCAGTAACCCAATCTCTCAATGACTAATCTTGGGCAGATCCTAGACTGAGCCAGGCTGAGCCATATGTTTGATCTCTCACTCTAATGAAATGGCCCTCTTATTAACACTTGGGTATCCCAAGCTGATTTAATCAAGACGGGTCTGTCTCTAACACTGAAAAAGACTTTTTAAATTCTCAAAGACTTGCCCTGACCACAAGAAACTCAGACCCACTGTGGAGGGCCGAGCGCAACATGGGGCTCTGGCCCTTGTTCATGAAGTCATATGTCACCACATAGAGCGACTTGTGGGGTTTTTCACCCAGCATGCCTGTGAGAAAGTCGTCGTTGTCCTTGAAGTAGTGCACACTGACGTGCTGCTCTTCTTGGCTTTCAAGGGGGTTTTGGAATAGGTGCAAGAACTGGTCCTCGAACTCCCGGTTAGGTCCCGAACTTGACCGTATATAAATCAGGACCCCATGGTATACCCTCTGCAACTGCGTGAGCAAGTGGATGGCTAGGAGATCCGAGCCACCCAACCGGTCGTTATGATCAAGCACCAACTTTAAGTCTATAGGTTCGTCCGCCATATATTGTGTGGTCAACAAGACCGCCACATGACACTTGCACTCCTGCAAAAGTTTATCGTACTCCAGCACAAGGTCACTATTATCAGCGTCATTCTGTACCAAGCTCGAAGCCATCATGGACGTGAGCAAGAGGTTGGCCAGCCCGCTGACTTGTTCATTAATAAGGGCCATGAAATTTTTGGCAGGTGCCAAAAGCAGTTTGGTCGAGAACTTGATGTGCAAAAGCGAACTAAATGCCTTGACTATGGCTAGCATCGACACCAGGTCTGCATACTCCTGTTCATTTCCGGAATAATCACCCGTAGACGAAGAAGCCTCCAAAAGATGAGATGTTCTGGAGTCGAATTGCCGCAAATGGATGGCCTTAACCTCTGTGGAATGCGTAGATGGGTCCAAGTCTTTGAGGAGTTGCAACACGTTCGAAACAGTGTCAATTTTCTTCAACAAAAGCACCACAGCTGAGAACCCAAAGCGATTCAAGTTATCGAGCGACAACTCATTGGTGGTTTGCGATAAAAGCTCTTCATTTTCCTCTCCCTTTAGGTTGTTTCCCCATGCGGACGTCTGGTGTCGATGGTGCGGAGGATACACCCAGAGAGCCAAGGGCGTGGTGAGGAAGGTGGTGACCAAGGCCATGACTATGAACATGGAGTACACCGTGGGTGAGATGATGTGGGCATTCAACCCAATGTTCAACACCACTATCTCCACGATACCCTTGCATGACATGAGAACGCCCACGGCCAACGAGTCTCGCCACACCAATCCACACACCTTGGCAGCAACATAACCCCCAGCTATCTTGCCCACCATGGCTAGAGCGATCACAGCAACCACATAGGCCCAATCGATGCCCCTGCTCAAATCACCCAAATTCACATTCAACCCTGCTATCGCAAAGTAGATGGGGATCATCACCAAGTGCACCAAATCTTCGAGTTTCTCGGTGATCTTGATCACATAGCCATTATCTCTGGGTACAATAACTCCCACCATGAATGCCCCGAAGATAGGGTGCACTCCAATGATATCCGTATAGAAAGCAGACGCAAACACCATGCCAATGATAAGTACCATCAGCACCTGCGAAGGCACGCCCGTGGCCAAGTCGCTAGTGAAGTTCCTCAAATAGTAGGAAAACGCCGCCCGAACGGGGTACATGAGGAGCAAGAACCAGGCCACGGTGAGGAGCAAGATGTACACGGTGTGCACGCCCGAATCAGCATTGGCAAGCGTCACCACGAGTGCTAGCAAGATCCAGCCCACCAAGTCATTGATAATGCCTGCCGACAACACAATGGTGCCCACTCTATCCCCAATAAGGTTCAAGTCCACGAGAATCCGGGCCAACACGGGGAATGCCGTGATACACAATGCCACGGCTATAAACACCATGTAAGTGGAGAAAGAGACGGAGGTGTTGGCTGTATTCGTTCCGTGATACTCATTGTACAATCCCCTTGCAATTGCACAGCCCAAACCAAAAGGAATGGCCATATTGATAAACCCCACCGTGAATGCCACCCTTGCATTCTTCCGGATATACTGTAGGTCCACCTCCAACCCCACTATAAAAAGAAACAAGATAATGCCCACATTGGCCACCAACGTCAAGCCAGCCTTGGACTCCTGAGGAAAGCAAGTACTTGTGAACCCAGGAATCCGGCCCATCACCGTAGGCCCAAGGAGAATGCCACTCAATACCTCAGCTATGACCCTGGGCTGCTGGAGTTTTCGGAGGGGGTAGTTGAGAATATGACACAATGCCATGATCACCATGGCCTGGAAAAGAAAGAGCGTGTAAGGAGACGAGGCCGAGTACTCCAACGGGTTGCGTCCGGCGACCACCCCCGCTACGGAGCCTGTAGAAACGGCCATAGCAGTGAATGGGGGTTTTGGAGTTTAAAAAAAAGAAGATTTAGTAATGGGAAATCAGGGGTATTCAAAAGACCGAGAGATCCGAAAATTGGAATTCTGAAGTTCTAAAAAAACTGACAGAATCAGAGAATCTGGGTAGTTCTGGAGTTCTGGAAACACTATGAGGTTCCGAATGTCAGGGAGAATCAACAAGTCTGGAAGATCAGAAATGAGAACCCTGCAAAATGAGGAGTCTGATTCAAAAGATGAAAAAAGAAGAATTCTAGGAACCTGGAAACCCCAGCAGAATCAGAGAAAAAACCGGAAAATCAAAAATGGGAATTCTGGAGTTTTCAAAAAACTGATAGGTTCAGAAAAACTGAACGAATCTAAAAATGGGAATTTTGGAGTTCTGAAAACACTGGCACAATCAGAAAACCAGGAGGATCCAGAAATCAGGGGGGGGGGGGGGGGGGGGATCGGAAAATCAGGGGGAAAACCGTGGGGAAGTACAGAACCCAGCGTCAATCAAGAGATGTTCCTGTCTAGTAAAATGGCACCTCCGAGGATAATCTAGTATGTAGTAATCCTGTATGTAGTAATGTTGTAAATTTGTATGTAATTATGTTTTAAATTGTGTGGTAATTTGTAGAAGAATGTGGTATTAATTTGTTGTAAAAATGTGTACTGTATTTTAACTCTGTAAATTGGGGTAATAAATTGCGCACTCTCTGGTGCGCTTTTGGTGGTCTTCTGGTGGACTTTTCTGCTCCGTCTGGGTGCACGTTTATGGGGCACTATTCCGATTTTAGTACTCTCTTCTGCTTCTCTGCTCTTTTGCTCTCTGCTTCTCTGCTCTTTTGCTCTCTGCTTCTCTGCTCTTTTGCTCTCTGCTTCTCTTCCCTCTGCCTACTGGAGCTTTGACTCCAAGTTGACCAAGAGACTGAAGGTCTCACGCGGCATGCGGTACTGGATCATACCGGCGTAAACCATACAGTTCTTGGCGATGGTGCGCAACTTGTCGAGTTCCTGGCGAAGCTGGGGGCCGGCGCCGTACTTTTTCGTGGCCAAAGCGTAGTGGAGCTGCGATACACAGGTCATGACGATGGTAAGCACGGACGGGATCACTTTGACCAACGAGACGTCGCACGTGTTGAGGGCCTCTGCTGCGGAGCGGATGATGAAGAAGTCGTCGTTGTCGACTATAGGCAAGAGCTCCAACCTTTTGACAGCGTCGAGCGTGCCCTGCCAGTCCTTTTGGACGAACGATTGACGCATGTCGATCATGGGGAGGAGGTAGCCTGCGATCTCGCTTTCCTTGTGCGACACTTTCTGCGTTATGTGGCTGTTGTTGTTGAACACCTCCATTATGTGCTTGCTGAGCAAGATGAAGTTGTTTTCCACAGAGGCCTTTTCGCCGGCTTGGCTTGCCTCGTCGCTGATGAGCGGCCGGTCTAGTTCCGTCACCGATAAAAGCTCACTGAGGAACTTATTGATGAGCGAAACCACTGTGTTGTATTCCTGGCAGAGCTGGTAGAGTCTCAATGCATCGAACACACGGCCCTCTTCCTCGCATCTCCGGGCACTGAGCTCGGTAATTTGCATGTAGAACTGCCGGATGTTGCTGAGGTTTATGAGAGCCCGCTGCTTCTCCAAGATCCCTGGAGTCTTTTCTCCATTGTGCTCGTTCAACTCGCCAAGTAAGAGGTTGAATTCCCTGGAAACAAGAATGAGTTCCCGGAGTGCCTCGTAGCACTTCTCATTTTCTTGAGTACAGTTTCCACCGCGTGACATGCAAATAAGAATGAGATACTGTGCTGCCACCTTGGGGTCGCTGATCTTGAATGTCCGTGTGTATGAGCCCAAAAGGCGGCTGTAGTTGAGCTCCAATGCGTCTGCAGAACCCAAAACTAGAAGCTCGTCTGAATTGGCGCTAGACGTCTTCAAGAGCCCGTAGTAGCAGAGCGAAATGGCCAAGTGCACGGCATCACACTCACTGATATGCTCATAGATGTATTTTACCGCCAACTCGTAGAGCCCGAGCAACACCAACGTCTTGGCGTACAGTGGGTTGTTGGAGGAGGCATTGAACCTGGAAGGGCCTAAGGAAACCACCTTGGCTTGGAGGTTTTCAAGCCTATAGTTCTCGAACAAGAGGTTGGACGTGTGGTCCTGCAGGAACTCGTTGATTATCAGCAAATGAAACCAGAGCCAGTCCTCCATGCTCAAGTTCAAGGGCGAGGGCAACGTCTTCTTGGCTAAGTCACACTTGGCGATGATCTTGTACACTGCATACTTGTAAGGGTCAAACAGCGGCGAGTTTTCGTCCATATACTGGAAGTTTTCGCTGAAATCACTGGTGATTCGCTCCTGCAAGTCACTAGGCAAGCCAAAACACTCCGATTTCACGTAGTGGGCAAGGTAAGCGGGAAAGTTGCGGTCGAACTTGTTGAATGCATTTTCGTTACTTCTGCAGAAATCCACAGCTTCTTTGTAGAGGCCACTTCTCATCAAGTAGAACACAAGAACCCATACATGGACATCGTTAAAACATAACGTCCTCTCCAAAAGATGCGAGTCGTTATTCTTCTTGATCACCTTGTCGATGAAGTAGGACACTTTGTTGACATTGTTTGCATGCTGGAACTGCACAGGTTTCTTGTCGTCTTTAGTGTAGATTTCGTCCAAGTAGTTGAAGAACTGTTGTTCCAAAGCAGACTTGGCTGTCTGGACTATACGTTTTTTCAACAGCCCCGTTGAGCCATTTTGGGCTGAAGTCTCGTCCATGCCATAAAATGCTTGTTCCTGGTTCACAGTAGCCAACTTCTCATTGGTGAAGTCCGCCATATGTCTCCAAATGTCACCCATTTGCTTGGACTTGAAGTCACTGCTAGACTTGCTCAAATCCTCCAAACTCAAGCAGATAGGAAACGGTTTGCCCTGCAACCGGCTTTCATTAAGATTGTAGGTAATTTTGGCACAGCTCTCGAACTTCTCCCTGCTCACGTGCCTGGTGGACTGCTTGGAGTCGGATAATGAAGAAAGGATGTGGTAGTTTCCGGGTAACGACTTGTTCCAAGTAAAGGATTTGGCCAAGTCTTCGCTGGTGATCTTGGATTTGATGGGGATTCCCAAGTTCTTCTTCAAATCATCCTTCCGGATCTTCCAGTCAATTGAGATATTCTGGTTGATGAAGTTATCAAAGTCCTTCGAGGCCGAAACCAACGACAGCTCAATGGCACTGAGAATGTTCTCCTCCTTCTTGGCCGTCAAGTAGTTCTCCACATCTGCCGGATTGGCCACGGTCCCCAAGGCAACGGAATTATCATGTCCGGGGTATTCTCTTCCCTCTCCCGAAGGTAAAATCAGGAGATCGTTTTCAAAGTCGGAAGCATTGACCCCGCTTCCAGATAGAAGGTAGTGAGCACGTGTGAATGTGTGGTCGTTGATATCCTTGTGTCTCAATTGGTTTGTTTCCTTCTTCAACTCATTCAAGGTCAAGTGGATGGGGCCAATGTTGGCATGGGAGATTTTGGGTAAGTTATGGGCAGAATCCAACAAATCCTTCAATGCGGTATTGGGCTTGATGTCGGAATTGGGTTTGACTGCACTTAAAGGAGGCTGCACTTCTTTATTGAAGAGCCCGTTCGGGTTACTTAGACCATTCAGCCCATTTATTCCTCCATTTGGTCCTGTTTGTCCAGTTTGTCCAGTTTGTCCATTAAAACCAGTTTGTCCGTTTTGAGATTGTCCATTCAAACCATTGAATGTTTGTCCATTCTGTCCAGCTTGTCCAGTTTGAGATTGTCCAGTTTGTCCAAACAAAGAGGTGGGATTCAGAGTGCCCAGATTGGAAGCATTCAGTGCGCCTCCAAAAGAAAACCCCGGTGCCGATGTGCCTGTAGGTTTATTGCCAAAAAGGGACATGTCAATATGGCCTCTATTACTGGGGTGGTTGTAAATATATGGTGGAGGAGTGTATTATGGAGGGCTAGTGTGCGCGCGAGAGAGAGGTTCGCATCGAGAATGCGCGTGTTACCCGGCGCAGCCCGCACTATATAAAGCCCCAGCTTTCCCTCTTTTTTTTTTTCCCCAACTACTATTCCATCACAATAGACAGTACACCGTTATCGCGTGTCTTTGGTTGGCGGCTGCCGTGCAGTTTTTGCATAGCGGCTGCTCTTGTCCGGGGCATGCATCTATAGTAATCGAGTGTGATAGCTGATGGAGAGATCAATTGGGCCTTTAAAGAACCTGTCTGGATCTCAGAGCTGAAAGAGAGGTGTCAGTAGGTCCAAATATCATAATTATCCAATCTTTTATTGCTGCATTTTTTTGCTGCATTTTTCATGGTTGCATCACTCATCATGTTGCAATTTGATGTCTTGTTTTGGTTGCAATTTTGTCTATGTTCTAGTTGCAAGTACCCTTCCTCACTCTAATCTACTCAACTCCTCTCTACATATAAATCTACCACTCTGCTGTACCCTAGTAATATGACTAGTTAACTTAACTACGCAGTCGAGTTTGCTCTGTCTAGTCACCTTTCAATGATCCCAAGTATGAGCATATTCCAATACTAATTATACTACAGAGACGGTGAGGTCATATCGAAGACCTTGGGACCAATTAGTCTCTGAATCGTAGAATCTATAATAGTCTATACTGATCTCTATATACTAAATGTTGGTCAAACAAACGTCGGGGAATTCCTCCTCCTCGTTGTTACCGAGCCCTCCGGCAAAGTTGGCCCGGCACGAATATTTCTTGATGGGGAAAAACCAGTAGCCCAAAGCAAACACTGCGTACACCGCGTACACCACCGACACGTAGTTCATGGTATTTCCTGTCACGGGCATGGACGACGGGAGTGAGTAGAAGCCAAGAGCGAATAAGGCCCAGGCCACCGTGATTATATTAGCCACCAACCCGATTTTGCCGAGCCAGAAACTGCCATGTTTGATGTTGTTCCGGCCCCGGTAAAGCAAGCACACGGTTGGCACCATGTAACTCGAAAGAAGGAAAGTGATGCATCCCACCACCATGGAATTGAAGGCTGTGGATGACGCCAAGTACAAGCATCCCAAGATGGCCACTATGGTAGAAGATACCAAGTGTGCATTCAAGGGCACCCCCAAGTTGGGGTCCACGATGGACAAGTACTTGGAGTAGGGCAAGCCGTTGTCTCTGCTAAAAGACCAGCACAATCTGGCCTGCCAGGTGTGTGAGGAGATAGTGCAGCCGACTCCAGTAAGGAAAATCAAGACACCCAAGCAAATAGCTCCCGCGCGGTTATCCAACGCCTGGTGGAAGATGTCGAGGATGGGGAGCCCCGAGCCGTTGTTGATGATGGCATCCAAGTTGTTGATGCAGAAGAACATGGAAATGGCGTATGTCAACGATGTCACCATTCCAATGGTCACGGTTCCCAAAATAGCAATGGGGATCACGCGGTCTGCTCCATGCACCTCCTCAGCCAAGTGCGAGGCCGAGTCAAGGCACGAGAAACTCCAGTTGGGGTTAACTAAGCCCACGATGAATGCAATTCCAGCACTCTTCCAGCCTGTGTTGTTCTGGAATTCCACAAACACAAAGTCGACGGTGTTGTAGTGACCTCTGGCTACAATCAACACCGTTAACGTGATCACCACGTACGAAAACAACGACGTGTACAAGGCTCCGGAAGCAATGATCGGGAGGTACTTACCGTAACAGTTGAACACCACAAGAGAAGCGTTCACGATCTGGTACACCACAAACAACTGCCAGGGCTTTGTCTCGTGATCCGGGTGCATCAAACGGTAGAAGCCCATGATGGCAGAGGCAATACTCAAGGCCATGGATGCACTGGTAAACAAGGATCCGGCCCATGCCAACGAGCCACAGAGGTAGGATAAGAAACTCAGGTATTTGCGGGGGGACAAGACACGAGTCCACACATATTGGCCACCAGCAGATGGAATAGCGGACGAAAGCTCCGAAAGCGTGATTCCAATATTATACGAAATGAAGGCGATGATCATAATACCGTACACGATCAACATGGGCCCTCCGGACTGGATACCGGTCACAAGCGATGCCGAGATGCCAAACCACGAGTTGGTCAAACCAAAACCAATCCCGAGTACCGACCACACCGAGAAGGTTCTCTTGAGTTCTCCCTCCTCCACGGAGTTGGGAACCTCCAACTCCTTTTCCTTGTCATTAGTATAGACCGAGAAGACCAAGGCCTCCTTGCTTTTGCTCTGGCTAATATCCATAGTAAACCAGTTTTAATCTAGTCCAGTTTTTTCTAGTCTAGTCTGATCTAGAGATTTGCACGTTGAAGCTTGTTTCAGCAAGGAGTCTGTAGTGGCTGTAAAAAAGAGATGTGGGAATGAGGTAGATCTGACATCTTTATATAGTGAAAAAGTCGCGGTCCGGCATGCATGATTCGGGACTAAATTTACCTCAATGCGCACGCCGTTAACGACCAAAATCACATGCATTTTTATTACTGACCTCTCACCACTGACTTCACCACTGACCTCTCACCGCACCTACTATTTACTGCGAAGTACCGCCACCTACTACTACACTTTTTACAACACTACACTGTTTCCACCATGGATCCCAAATTCAACTAGACGAAGAATGCACATGGATAACTGTTGTCCCAGATAACACCTGCATATTACCACATAACTGAATAGGTTCTGTTCAAACGATACTGCATTCTAGGATGACGTTTTTAGTGGTGGTTTGTTAGGGGGTATGACGTTTGGTGATAGGTGATAGGGGATAGTGAGGTGACAGTGAGGTGACAGTGAGGTGATAAGGCGTGGACATAGTAGGGCAAAATGTGCGAGCGCAAGGGGACGGGAAGACGTCGCGGGGCTCGCGTATATGCCTATCGCTTATCTTCTTCTTTTCCCGTTTGGGTATGCTTTGGCTGGACCCTGCCTGGCTTGTTATCTTCTTGGAATATCCTTTCTGTTCACGTCATCGTGCCTTATCTACTGATGGATGGTTTCTAGTATCCGGGGTTTTCTGTGGTAGTCCGGTGGTAGTTCTAATGGTCAGTGGTTGCAGTGATTGCAGTGGTTTGCTCAGTTGATTATAGTCTTTGCATTCTTCATTTGCAGTGACAGTCAAACTATTCACAGTGACCAATCTCGATTTAGGTCTAGAATTACAACAATTCGATTTTCATTTTTGTTTCGGACTTAAGACGTGTTGGAGATCTATCAAAGTACTAACTAATGTACTCTGGTGTATCTGGCGTATCAGGTACTGCGCAGATAAGCAGTGCGACTGGACCCTTGGCCGAACCCACCGCCCATGATACTAATAGGGGAATAAGACCCTGGCCACGGCTAGGATCACCCTAACAGTAGCTTCTTACTGGCTGAGATTTTAATGGTATGCCAATAAACTGAGGTATGCGATCCATCACATTTCCTGGGTCTATAATATCCACAGTCTATACCGCAACAGAAGCCATGGCATGTTTACATTATACCAACCAGACTAACTTCCCATACTAACCCATTAGCCCAGACTAACTTCCCATACTAACCCATTAGCACATACTAACTAGATTATGCTCTAAACTGTGCTAGACTGGACTGAGAATACATCATACTAAGAGGGCATCCACATCAGTCACAACACTTGGTCAATACACAGACCTCCATAAAGTTGGAGCATTTGTGGTACTCCCAGAAGATCAGAAATAAGGCTTTAAAAGCTGTACAAGCCCCATGAATTTAGGCTAAAGTGGAGTGCTGATAAAGAGTCCAATGATACAGTGAAGCACCGAATACTGTGGTTCCATAAAGTACCATAAGTGCAACCGTATAATTAAGTGGACCTTTCTTCTATACTAACACCATCCTAACTAGAATACAGGACGTCATTGACCAGACCATAGACTAGCCTATAGACTATAGGCTATAGAACACTATGGAATACACTACGGACCACTGTCAGATCGACTACAACTCTAAGCTAGTACTACATGTACTGATCTTATCAAGTTTCATTGAACTGGTACTCTGTATTACTCTGTAGTCAGGGATTCGCCAGTTTCCACTCGATATACAGTAGGGTCTAGTACTCGATTGAGTTTAATGGTACAGGGTAATACATCTTCCTTTAAAATCTAGTGTTTTCCAAGCTTATATAGGTGTTTTGTAATCTTGAGTTAAACCCAAAAAAAAAACTTTCGGTTGCGGCCATACCAAGTGGAAACCACTGTTTCCCGTCCGATCAACGTTAGTTAAGCCACTTAGGGCCACAGTGAGTAATGCAGTGGGAGACCATGTGTGAAATTGTGGTGCTGCAATCTTTTTTTGAATAACTTCCAAATAAGTCTTCTATCGAAATCTCACAATACCATGAGAAAGCCACGTTCTTGCTTGGTTGTCTGTAGTTTGCCGACTTGAAGAATAAATGGTTATAATGATACTCGCTTGAACAACCTTGAACACCTCCTGGTGAATGCAGACCTTCACCTAACCTAGAAAGGATACACACGGATAGGGCTTTACACCCTCTGGATCTGGTGGTGGGTAGTCACTTTACCAGCACACTGCAACCCATAATCAATTACTGCAACCCATAATCAATTACTGCAAATCTTTACTCACTACTATATCTCTATTTACTGCTACATTTACTACTACCAAAATCACCAACATAAACCATCTCAAAAAGTCTTCCAATAGGAGGGACTTATAGATCGGAAGGCAATGGTTATTGAGCGTATTGATTAAATACCTGTTAGTCCCTGGAGTCGAAACCCGAGTCTACTTATTTGAGACTCTAGTGAATAAAATACTCTTCTAGCCAAGTTTATCTATTCGAAATAGGTGCTCAGTATGGGTACTCTATCTGGGTGTATGTGGTGGGGTGTATAGGTGCAGAACTGATAAGCCACAGTCCCAGTCCAAGCCCGTGAAGCCACCGTGAAGTCTTGGTATGTCACACATATCTGGCTTTCGGCTCCTTAATTGGGACTTTAATGGAAATAACTCTACTGTATAAATGTGATGGAACAAGATTTAGAAATACCAAAGTTTGGCTATTACTTTGGATTTGTGAACCCTAGAGCATATTTCCATTAGAGATGAAAGACGCATCATCCAAAAATCAGCTGGCCAATTAATGTTCAATAATCTTATGGTTTCTGGTTCTTGCACAGTCTCCTTAATAGTTGGTAACATGCCCCCTCCACTGAACTGTAATTACTCTAGCACTATCTACCTTTACTACGTCATGAAAACACACTGGTCATAATATTCTAGTACTTTCATGACTAGTAGTTTGACTGGTATTCTGGTGACTTGATTTGATGGCTGATTTTGTATCTTACATCACTTACTCAAACAATTCAACTGTTACAATTACAAAAAATGGACTGAGCAGACTTTTATTAAGAAAACAAACACTGTAGACATGGAAGACATTCTTTACCACAACTAGAATAACTAGACATACCCAGACATAACTGGAATATCTATACACTAACTATACTAAACTCATGTACCCAAAAGTAAGCTATATTAAAGCGAAATCCTGAGTTTACTGTGGTAGTTCTTGGATTGTGAGTATTTTGGTATACCATATCAATTGATCAGACGCCCTATGCTAGTAGCTCCATAGCTATAGTGGTAGTACTATAAATTACTGCCACTGCTACTCTACTGCCACTGCTACTCTACTGCCACTGCTACTCTACTACCAGTGCTAACTAGTAATTAAAGGCTGATAAAGGTACTCTTCAATCATTGAATAGTCATAGCCACTACTGGTACACCGTTATTGAACTGGCTGTTCTTAAACTGACTGTTCTAGCTTTTAGTGTAATAGTGTATGGCACTGGTCGGTAGAAAAGAGCAGTTCTGTGGTGTTCAGACCTTACTATTCATAAGGAACTGAAAGCACATTCACCCACTACACTACTACACTACCATAGATCCACGATATGCAGGGCCCTGTCTATTGAGGATTCATGAAGCCTACTCTGTCCGATCGTAACAATGGCCATTCCAAACGCCGCGTCCCGTCGCTGCACAAAGTTCTACGATGGTCCTCTTTCGAATATTTTAGAGCAATCCTAGCCATTGTTCTAGTGGAGAGTTTTCTGGTAACACCTTTCTGTCATATAAGCCACTTCGGTTCCTGAGGAACCTTGAGCAAAGTATTAGTAAGGCATAAATGTATTAACATAACAACTACACTACTTCACTACCACACATTCTCTCTAGTACTATAATGCACCACTCAATACCAAAACTTTACCAACACACACCCGAATATACAGAACTGTCATTGCCTACTGCTGACTAGTATAGTAGTAGTATCACGCTCTACTTCATGGCTATGACTGTATATGGTAAATACTGTAAGACCGAATATACTTTGAATGGTATACATAAGATATGACTTATGTCTATGGAGTACTACCACGTACTTTCTTTACTACATTGAACTACTGAAGTAGTACTATACTACACTGATTCTCTACTGCAAGGCTGTACTACCACACGGCATTCAAATGTCCGACATAGCTGTTCAAAAATGAATAGGTTTGCTTGGATATCTGTAAGTATCAATGATCTGGTAGCTATGTATCTGTAAGTATCAATGATCTGGTAGCTATGTATCTGTAAGTTTATACTCTAATCCACACCCCTCTACTGCACCAGCACTGGAAAGTAGAATAGAGACGACTATTACAGAGTACCCCAAAAATTACAAAAAAAAAAACACCAAGCATAGAAAAAAAAGCCCTTCTTCACTAACACCCCTAAGTTTCATTTTGTACACATCAATTTAAGTATTTTTCCCGTGTACTCTTCTTTTTCTCCGTTCGTCTCCAACGCTCGTTTTATATAGAAACACCGCACTGCCAACCATTTGCAGCTAAAAGACACAGCCCACCAGAAGTATAAACCAAAAAGGAAGAAGAAGAAAAAAGCACTAAAAACCAAAATAAATAAAAAACTGTAATAACCAGTATTTCGAATATCCACAACAAAAAAAGAGACAACCAAAAAATACATACGTATACATTTGCTTGTATAGGTTGGAGGTGAATGGCTTGGATGCACTACTTAGCGCACCAGGCCCCAGCAATTGGTCAGGCCCCAGACTACATCCACTAGAGACATACACCGCACCCCACCCCAGGCCCAATGCAATACGTCGGCAAAGTCGGGGATTACGTGTACAACCAATGGAACTCGCTCAACCCCGCCACGCTCTCCGGGGCCATCGACATCATAGTCATTGAACATGCGGACGGCTCGCTCCACTGTTCGCCCTGGCACGTGCGCTTCGGCAAGTTCCAGATCTTCAAGCCGCTGCAGAAGAAGATCGACTTGTATGTCAATGGCATCAAGACCGATATTCCCATGAAGTTGGGCGATGGTGGAGAGGCGTTCTTTGTGTTTGAGACCTCGTCCAAGGATCTCTCGCAGTCCTTGGTGACTTCACCTGTGATCAGTGCCGAGAGTTCGCCCGAGATATCGCCCGTGGCTTCTCCTGGGGGGCTGGCTGAGTCCGGCGAACCCGCTAGTGGCTCAAATGAGCCGGAATTGCTTGATTTGAACGATGATATCGAGGCTCATGCGGCCTTGGCCAATGTATCTCCATCCAAACCGTCCTTGAGGTCTGAGGGCTCCAGTCCGCTGAAGTTGGCCTTTGAAAAGGTCAAGAAGATCTCACAGCAGCTCAATATCCCGTCCAAGATCGACGATAATGGTGATATCATCCTAGATATGGATGGCTATAAGCCCAACTCGCAGAAGAACATTGATGTGTCGGACGAGGCGATGCACTCGACGTTTTTAAAGGAAATCAATAGCTTGGCCAAGGGAAACAGGCTCCTTACTTCTCATGGCGGCCATGAAAACAACGAGGAATTGGCCTTGTTCCAGAGTGTCTTGAGGAAAGACGACAATGGGAATGTGCGGATTGTCTACGACGAAAATGACCTTGAGCCTTCTTTGGATGAGCTTAGTGAACAGGGGCTTACGTTTCCAGCAGAAACAACTGTTCTCAAATCACCAGAACCCGAATCCGCACCCAGTGACGAAGACAAGGTGTACTTTAAGACCTTGCGGTTGACGTCGGAGCAATTGTCCAATATGAAGCTCCAATACGGCCGCAACGAACTTAAGTTCCGCCTGTCGCAGGGTAACTCGCAGATCGAGTCCCAGCTCTACCTCTGGAAAGCCCATACTCCCATTGTGATCTCCGATATCGATGGCACCATCACCAAATCGGATGCGTTGGGTCACGTCTTCAACATGCTAGGCAAAGACTGGACGCATCCCGGTGTGGCAAACCTCTTCCAGGATATCACCAGCAACGGCTACAATATCATGTACTTGACAGCCAGATCGGTGGGCCAGGCAGATGTCACCCGACAATATCTCGACAGCATAGTGCAGGACGGGGTCAAGTTACCCAAAGGCCCGGTCATTTTGAGTCCTGACAGAACCATGGCAGCACTCAGAAGAGAGATCATCTTGAAAAAACCCGAGGTGTTCAAAATGGCATGTCTCCGCGACATCAAAAGCCTATTCTTTGCAAAGCAAGACGAGTTTGCTGAGGAAGACAATGAAGACGACAGAACACCCTTTTACGCTGGCTTTGGAAACAGAATCACCGATGCCATCAGTTACCGCAGTGTTAAAATCCCGTCGCACCGTATCTTCACCATCAACCCCAACGGAGAAGTGCATATGGAGTTGCTTGAATTGGCAGGCTACAGGTCGTCGTACCTCGACATCGGGGAGTTAGTGGACCAGTTCTTCCCCCCATTAAACTTTATCAGCAAGGTCAACCATGGCTGGAACGAGAACCAGCTTAACCAGTACATGGTCAATAAGGACGAGAACTGGAAGGACCACGCAGCGTCCCCCGACTCACCAAGGTCCCCCGGCCTGCCCCGAAGTCTTAATTCGGAAGATATTCTCTTAAGGCAGGACGATAAGTTCACGGACCTCAACTTCTGGAGAGATCCCTTGACCAACTTCAGCGAACTCTCGGACCTAGAGGAAGAAGACGACGTGGCATCCCAGAAAAGTGCTCCCAGCCCCTCAAAGTCGCCATTGCTAGGGCCTGTTTCCACTCACCTGTTATCTCTAAAAGAAGAAGATACCCCCTCCAAGAAGGAACGGCCCATCTCCGCGTCGTTCACGTCTCCACTTAAGAATTTCATGCGTGGAGATATCGAACCCAAGGCCATGAAGACTCCTCCCCAAGCTGACCGGCAGGAAAGAGCTAAAAACGGAAACGCCTATAAGCGACGCAGTGCCTTGAGTAGCGATGATTTTGATGAAGATGAAGACGAGGATGATGAGGATGAGGACGAGGATGATGATGATTATACCGATGACGACTACGACAGCGAAGAAGAGGAGGATGACGAAGAGGATGAAGAGGATGAGGATGAGCAGGAAGACGAGGATCTAGATTATGATTTGACCAAAGATGAAGACGAGGTGTTCGATGATGCGGATGATGACGATGGAGTACACCGGGCTTCGGAGGTCGATGACGAAGATATCGATCTTGACGATGGCCTTCCCGAGAAGCTGAGTGCAGGCATTTCTGAAAGTAAGGAAGTTGCCCAGGGAGAACCTGCCCCTAGAGATGTGAGGATTGTGACAGCAAGCGATATTCTTAAGAATATGAACTTGGGAAACTAAATAGTGAGGTATAGTGTCCGGTGGCTTCCAAAAATATGCATATATACAAAAATATCATAAATCAACAAGAAACTAACTAACCAAGGAAGACTTGTGTAGATCGAAATACCAAAAGAAAAAAAACAATAAGAGATATGGATCAAGAAAAAAGAAACTCCGATACGGGGAATCGAACCCCGATCTGCTCGGTGAGAGCGAACTGTGCTAGCCATTACACCATATCGGATTTGATGGAGTTCAAAATTAGTGAGTCTTTTAAGATGTACCTAATATCCAATTTAAGCTAGCATAAAAAAATTATCTTATCTCAATTAGTTTATAACTTTAGTACCCACTTAGATGCATACAGGCTGTCTGCGAGTATTTTGGGCTATCGAAAAGTCGGAAGCGAATGAAAAAAAGAACTCCGATACGGGGAATCGAACCCCGATCTGCTCGGTGAGAGCGAACTGTGCTAGCCATTACACCATATCGGATTTGTTGAAGTTCAAAATTAGTGAGTCTTTTAAGATGTACCTAATATCCAATTTAAGCTAGCATAAAAAAATTATCTTATCTCAATTAGTTTATAACTTTAGTACCCACTTAGATGCATACAGGCTGTCTGCGAGTATTTTGGGCTATCGAAAAGTCGGAAGCGAATGAAAAAAAGAACTCCGATACGGGGAATCGAACCCCGATCTGCTCGGTGAGAGCGAACTGTGCTAGCCATTACACCATATCGGATTTGTTGAAGTTGAAAAATTCATGGATTTACAGGTCATGAAAGGTTATGTTTTTTCGAATTGAAAATAATCAGGAAACTGGAAGCAACAGAACTATAATAAGGAGTGTATTTGTTAAGTAGGGTCAGTTCAAACTAATTACAAATTTAATTCAACTAGTATATGGGTGTGCAAGGCTGTCCTGACAATACAGAGATCTGAATATTCTGTCTATTATATATCTCCATGAATCCACATTCAATCTACAAAAGTACTTATAAGATATATCGTACAAGGACAAAAAAAAGCTATAGAAATTGATTAAGTCAAATAGTGGTTGAGTAGTTAGTAGTAGTCAGTAATCAATAGTTTAATCTTAAGTTAGTCTTAGATTTAAGTAGTCCAAGTGAAGTGATGGAAGCATTTAAACAAAGGGTGTTGAACTTGAGACATTAGTATGCATGAGTGTACTGCATGGGATGAATGGATCAGCCTATGTGAGAGTACTGCATGCTCAAGTGATTGTTAACAGATGAAACAAAGGAAGAGCTCTCGTCTAAAGTTCTTGGCTAGCTCCCGTCTAGTTCTCGTCTAGACTTTGGCCATTGGCTTGCAGAGACAATGGGAGCAGTAGACGGAGGACCGGGACAAACGGAGTCTATAAGAAGAGACGAGAATGCTCATGGTAGGAGGACAGAAATGGAGAATAAGGATCCCGGAGTCTAAGTTTGGAGACAGATCCTAATATACATGATTAAAGATGATGACTAAAGTTTCACACTAAAATAAATAGTTGGAACTTAACCTGATAACCGTTCCAGAATACGGGAGTGTATATTATAACTCTCAACAAAGGGTACTGGAAAGATAAAACAAAAAAAAAAAAAGTAATACAAATTGTTTATAGGAAAAGTAAAATCACTGAATGAAATACTGTATGATACCACCAGAAGTACTACTACTAGTCTATAAGTGGTAAAAGCCTTTATACACTAATAAACCAGAGTCTTATAAGTGAATATTCACTAAATCTCTCACCAATTTAGGTATTATTAAAAAGTCTATGTTTTATGATCCATGGTCGGTGTATGGGCCTCCGGATTCGCATCCATTCTTGCGGATACGGAATTGAAGAATCTACAGGTTATGTCTCCTTTGATGTTATGACTCAAATAATCCTATGGTATTGAAATATCTTGTATATAAACCCCCATTGTGCTTCCATGTGGTGGAATTATAATATCTGACAAAAACCTCTGGCGTATACTCCGAATCTCATAATGGTCATAGTCCGCATTGTCTGCGAGGAGGTGTATTTAGGTCATAGACAGGTCTAGTACCAGAGCAGCCATAAGCCATAAGCCATAAACCATAAACCATAAACCATAAACCATAAACCATAAACCATAAACCATAAACCATAAACCATAAACCAAAACCAAAAGTTATAACCGTAATTTCATACTAAGATAATTATACCTGGTTCTTATCCCCTGAAGAAAATAAGGGAAGGTATTTTTCCCCTTGGAATCAAAAAAGTATACCATAATTACTATCGTAAGTGCTATAAATTCTACCGTGTAACTCTGGTGTAAATTTCCTTGCTAGAGTGCTCTGGAGAATTTTGGAGTCATGAGTTAGTGAATACTAAAAAGGTGAGTACTCAAATAGTGATAACTAAGTGTTAGATCCAATGTACCATACTAACTTGGAATATGTTGAGCAATCGATGTTGCAGATCTTGATAACTGAGTTCAAATATCTTGTTCTTATCTTCCAAGTTTCAACTCCAAGTAGCATTGTACTTACCTACTATCTCACTTAGTTATGCCTTACTAAACGGCTTCCTTTCTTATGACTATTCATTCTACTAATTTGCTTAAATCGCTTCACTTACTCATCTTATTCCTCCTACCTCTCCTAATTAGCTTACTTGTTTAACTTACTTATCTTAGTTATCTTGTCTGAGAGTAACCTTGTTTTTCTTCCTTCTCTTTGATACCTTTGCTTGTCTTCGCTATCCAAAATGTCTTGGCTCTTACTTATATCTACTCAGTTTCTTGTGTTTTCTGCTCATTTCAAGATAGCTTACCTCATTTTTTGAGCCTTATATCTTTGGCAACCGCAATCCATGCACATTACTTCAACGGGCGTCATCTGCTCAAATGAGTTCTTGAAAAGATCTACGGCCTCCACTGCATTGGCTTCCACGGTAAATCACTTGAGACTGAACATTCAGTAGATTACTGTCTGGTTTAAATCACTAAACTATCCCATTGTAAAGGATCAACCTGAATTTAATATTTATTTTGGATTTTTATTTTTAAGTGTAATTACTACTTTTAGTGTATACCTAAATGAACTCATCAATAATCGTTGGGTGTAAGAGCTACAGTAAGAGCTAAAGTAAGTACGTTGTACTGTGTTCGTGGCTGTTCCGAAAAGAAACTATGGGTTAGGCTGGAAAAGTCAGAACATGGCAGGACTCAAAGAATGAACGTGACCATACATTACCATAAGTTACTTTCTACTCTCCTCGAAGCTTAAGAGTAGCCTCAGCTTTATGAAGATTTCTCCAAACGGAGAGTAACCTTGCAGTGGTGGAAACCAACGAGAATTGTATCCTCTTCTCTACGAAGGACCAGTCAGTAATACTATAGGCATCTCGCAAATGTAATGCCAAGTGGACAGGCGACTCGAAGAACTCGGTCAGTGGTGACTTGGATACTTTGCTCCTTGTCTTCTCCGTGGCCTTATACTTTTCACTCTTTTGTCTCTACTCTTTCGATTTTTGTTTAACGTTAAGACGTTATGGTATCTTTAATTGTTGATGCTCCCTCAAAAGAATCAGAGCTGCTTATATAACTTTCGGTCCATTTCCACAAACTCCATATGCCCTTTTCCGGTTTCGGAAAACAAACCCATTCCTTTTGCGCATTCCGTCTTTCTCCCCTTGAAGTCCTGCTCCACTCTCAAGTAGTGCTCAAGTTCCTCGGCACTCACCGAAGACACCAACTCACTTTGGGCTTTTCTGAAATCTGCCGTAGCCACATTGTCAAACCACTATCGGCTGGAAATCACTGTCTATCCTCTCAGATCTCGTTATATACCCAACCACTTGAGCTTGGACTAACGGGTTTTACCATAGACTTACAATTAGTGATTTTCATAAAACATTATTTCGATGTGTAAATCGCAAAAAATTTTTTTTCAAGAGATGGGTGGTTGGTGTAGTGGCTAGCATTAATGCCTTCCAAGCATTAGACATGGGTTCGATTCCCGTACCACTCATTTTTTTCTTTTATTTTTTTTGAGATCCGAATCTCAGATCTACAATACACCACACCACAGACAATAACATAAAGCCAAGCAGGAAAAAAAAAGTCTAAAATCGAAAAAAGGTATTCATCGGGCACTTCCACACCACATTTTGATCATTAATATCATAATCGATAGCTTGTTTGCAATGCAAGCAAGGTTGGCCGTACCAACATCGTTACTACCAGGGTGGGTGCGAAGAGACGTGCGCGCACCGCCAAAAAGCCGCCACTTCTCAATGTTTTCTCATCCTCCCGCTTTTCCTCTTCCTACAACCACTATTTCTCCCAATGTCTGACACAGAAACCCCCATCGCCGAGCTGCAATCCCCAATTGCTGAGCCTCAATCCCCCATCGCTGAGCAACAACCCCAGGAGCCTGTTGCCGGAAGCAAGCTTTTCGTCAGACCCATTGGTTATGAAACCAGTCGTGAGTCCGTGGAGGAGCTTTTTGGAGCCATTGGACCGCTTGTTGAAGTGCAAATGATGCGCGGGTACGCCTTCATTACGTACGAGACAGCAGCAGATGCTACTCGTGCCGTCGACGAGTTGACCAATACTGACCTCAATGGAGCTCCTTTGCAGATTGAATTTGCCCGGGAGAAGAAGGAGGACACGCGGGGTAAGTACCGGGTCAAGGTCACCAACATCCCAGAGAACACTGCATGGCAAGACTTCAAGGACTTTGTCAGAGACAAGACCACGTTTTCGCCTACGTTCGCTAAGGTGTGGCGTGACGACGAGTCTGGAGAGACTATTGGAAACCTTGAGTTTGGGTCTGCTGAGGAGCTTGAGAAGTCCATTGCCTTGTTGAACCAGGCCGAGTACCAGGACGCCATCTTGGCTGCAGAAGAAGACACATCTCCGTTTGTTCCTCCAGCTGGTAGAGGCCGTGGAGGATTCAGAGGTGGATTCAGAGGTGGCCGTGGAGGCTTCAGAGACGATGGCTTCAGAGGAGGCAGAGGTGGATTCAGAGGCGGAAGAGGAGGCTTCAGAGACGACTTTAGAGGCGGACGTGGTGGCTTCAGAGGAGGCCGTGGAGGTCGTGGAGGATTCAGAGATGATGGTTTCAGAGGAGGCCGCGGAGGCTTCAGAGGCGGCAGAGGCGGATTCGACCGCGAGAGCCGTGGAGGCTACGAAAGAGACTCATATGTGCGTGACAGATCTCCCACCCGGTACTAAGCTTGAGGACATTTCCAAATGAAGAATGCCGTCCAGGCCAATTAAGATATGTGTCCAATAAAAAGATGTATTAGTTTGAAATAGAATAGTTGGATCCCGGCAGACCAGTGAGCCGAGAATACCAGCGGAGCATCGTGGGAATCAATTACTATGGGCCTCCTCCGTGACCATAATGTACTGGAGATATTCTAGTCACGAGAAATGACATATATGGACATAATCAAGATAACAGTGGCATATAACAATGGATCTGCGGAATACGAGACACTCTGTGGATACAGGATACGGACCATCTACCTGTAACCACTGCGGCTCATATAAAGAGTGACGTCACACTAGAACAGCATCTGGGGAGTAGCGGGCTACCCTCACTTTACATACAAGGCTAAAAAAACCAAAAGGACTGATAATGTCTACCCATATAAAGAAACGTTTATCTTCTAGACCGAGTAGCTTGTCTAATAGTCTAGCAGTCTAATAGTCTAATAGTACTCTATAAGAAGTTTAGGACTTTAGCATTAAATAATATATCAGATATACATTCTGGCAAGCGATTTAGTACTGTAGTTTAGTGCTGTGGTTGAGCACCAGTATCAAATAATAAGTGTGGTAATTGCGCCAAATATTATTCCCGATTTTGAAAAGGATGTGGTGGGTTTCGAGGTTGGGTTTTGAGTAGTGGCTGTAGCAAAAACCCGGGTACTCCTTATAGTAGAGGGGAGAAAGCATATTTTTGGTATTGGAGCAGGTCACGTGATAAATGATTATCGAAAGTGATCGTGGCAATTTCAAGTTGAGCGAGATATTTCAGAGACTCTGTTTACAGTGGAGTAGCTGGTATAGACAGCTACGCAGGGCTCAAAACCATAATCAGTGCCAGGCTCAATGTCAAAAGTCAAAAACCACCACCTGAACTACCACCAACTCAAGTGTAACCTACACGAGTCACCTAGATGAGTAGTCTAACTATAGAACTGTGATTTAGTACTCCTGCCTAATCTGCCACTTCCTCTGATATACACTCTTCATAGTACTCCAATGCCCTAGTGTGGTGTTCTAGTGTAGTCGTATGGTGTGTTGGAGCCGTAGTTTTGTGTATAGTATAGTACTTGTTGGATCCACCAGAGGTGGTGCTCTACCCATTGAGGTATAATGAAGCGTTTCTGCCTGATACCGACAATATCGGTTGTATGGGGCCCTCTCTCTAGCCATCCACCAGCCATCATTGCACGAGGTACCAGGATGGCCTGTTGTGAACCAGAAAAAAGACCGCTATTGTTCTGAAGAAGAGTGATTCCGAAGCCACACCTTCTCTGGAAAAGCTATTTAAGCAGGTCAGATTCTTCTCTTTGGAGGAATTATCTGCGAATGCACATAGTAAGCAGAGTACCTGACGTAACAAGAATATAACAATGGAGTTATAGTCAATGATAGTAGAGCTATGGTAGAGGAGTATGCTTACAGTGAGGTTATAGAATCATAGTGGATTATAATAGACTCAGAAGAATTAGAGTGGATTGTGGGTGCGAATCAGTGAGCAGTGAGAGCAGTAAGAGCAGTGAGCGAAGTGAGAGTATGGAGACTGGACACTTGAAGTACGGAGCACACGGCCTTCAGGAGGCACAGGTGTACCAATACTCTGCCAGCAACAAAAACACCATTCTCTTCATTCACGGCGGCGCATGGCGTGACCCCTCCAACACGTACCACGACTTTGACCAGCTAGTGCACAGTCTCCAGCATGACCACCATATGCACCACATCAATATGGTTTCCATGAATTACAGGCTTTCTCCGGAAGTCAAGCACCCGGCGCACCTTGGGGATGTCTTGCAGTGTATACTGTCTATAACCCGTGAGGGCTGTGGCCGGCTACTGATTGTGGGCCACTCGGTGGGAGCCACGCTCATGATGCAATTGCTCAACTGGAGAAAAATGGGAATAGAGGAAGAGAGGGAGGTGAGGGTTCCCCAATTTGGCACTTTCTACTTTGTGGATGGAATTTATGATATGGTGGACTTGGTACAGGAATATGGAGATGCGTACCGGGAATTTGTGGAGATGGCATTTTCGGGCGATTACTCGAAGTTCAGCCAGCTTAGCTGGTCGCAACGGTGCGCGTTCGACGTGGTGCCCCAGCAATTAGTTGTGGTGTATTCCAAGCAGGACGAGTTGCTTAGCGAAAGACAATCGCTGCGGTTTGTCGAGCACCTCCGGGCTCACAATTGCCTGGTGGACTATTTGTGTGGGAACTGGGGTCTCCATGAGGAGATCTACAGGAGGAGAGAGTTGGCAGACATCGTAGCCACAGGCATCATCACAGAGGATTAGAGAGAAATCGATGCAGGTCGATAGATATAAAGATGCAAAGAAAGAACATACTACAGTGTTTTTCGAAACTATTCAAACCAACGTGCCAAAATGTTTCGTACTCCCCAAATGGTAATGTTTCACACCAAGGTTCATTGGAATTCACTATTCTGAAAAGTTAAATCTGGATGATTGTCTTTTATGTAGCACATTTGGGTCATTTGGGAGTCTTTCAATATCAATCAAGGGTCAACATAGATGGAACTGAAGTAGAGGGGTACGAAACCTTTTGAATTATGGTTTGTTTAATTTGCTAGTGTGGTTTGAATTGTTTTATGGCACGGGTTTGAATAGTTTCGAAAAACACTGTATACTACTTGCGAACTACTACTTTTATGTTAAATAGAATTAATCGGTTCTACTTATGGTAAATAGAATTAATCGGTTCTACTTATGGTAAAGAGTATTAATCGGTTCTACTTATGGTAAATAGTATTAATCGGTTCTACACCTATTTATTTTCTCTCCTGCAGAATTTTTGAGTACGGCCGATCCTCCTTGGGGAATCATCAACGAATATAGTCACGATAGGCTTAAATGTTCTAAAGCAAACCATGTCCTGATTTTATTGCACTCTGACACTAGTTATACTCTCTATTCGAAATACTACTACGGTACTGACTCTATTACTAGCAGTGACACCCACTGATCTTTTCAATGGCCATCACTTGAACATGCATCGCTCTCTCTGGGCAAGAGTAATGATTGCATTTATCAGATCGATGGTCAATTAGAAGAGCCAAAAGCGAAGAACTGTCTGGAGTTCCAATGGGTGTTACACGATCCATGTGGTATTTGTGCCTACGGTTACCGATACTTGGTAGGCCACCACCCTGAAAATAACCTTTAGGAAAGGTCTACTGGTGTGTTGGCTTTTCATATCATTGCAGAATGGGCTTTAAACTCAGGAGTCACTTCTCCAGTGATCAGTACTCCAGTGATCAGTACTTCTCCGGTGATCAGTACTTCTCCAGTGATCAGTACTTTTCCGGTGATCAGTACTTTTCCGGTGATCAGTACTTTTCCGGTGATCAGTACTTACCTAGTGATTCTTAGGAGTGACTAAAGTGACTAACAGAATTACGTTACCTACTCAACATTTAATACTGGGTGGTGGGTCTGAAGTGAAACCTGTCTTGTAGCCTAGTGGCTGAACAGACGCGTATCAGCTCTAAACAGTCAATGGTGCAGAAGTGAACAGACAGCAAATATTGGAAATAAACAGAAAAATATAGATTGGCAGTACTGTTGGGGATGGTACCACCAATTAGCATCAAAAGAAAAAAATTGTGGCTATTGAACGTATTACCTAATCCATCAATGGGTAGTGTACTGCCCAGCACTCAGGCTGACTTAAACCAATGAGTACCAGTAAAGTAGAGCACCAATAAAATACGAGTGGAAAACAGGTGGTGTGCGGGTTTCCTTATAGAGTCAAATGCACATTCCATAATCAGACATTCATGAAGCTGGAGATTTTGGAAGCGGTAGATGGTGTGGCTGGAGATGGAGATGAGGACTGCATGTATGGCATCAGTCTTTTTTCGTTATAGCACGGTGCACGGGTCTCACACTACACAAATTTTTCCAGCACGCACACTCATACTTCTCCAGTTCCATAGCACACACATCATGTTTCAATCGTGGGCCGATGCCGAGGACGACATCCCAACCCCCGAGATCACCGAGAACAAAGACGGAACCAAAACCGTGGTCAGCTATAGGCTCAACGCTGACGGCAAGAAGGTCAAAATCACGCAGAGAATCAGAGAGGTCAAGGTCAAGGAAAGAGTCCACCCCTCCATCGCCATCCACCGCACATGGGCCAAGTACGGCAAGGAGAAGCACACGCCCCCAGGCCCCGACACAAGAACCACGCAGCTCGGAGAAAAGGTCGAGTTGAAGCTTGCTGTGGCGTGGAAGGAAATGGACAAGAAGGACGAGGAAGAAAAGGCCGAAGAAACCGCCAACTTGGTCAGCACCAATAGAGTCAAGTGTAGAACCTGTGGCGGAGACCATTTTACGTCCAAGTGTCCTTTCAAGGAAACCTTGGGAGCAGAGGCCGCCGGAGGCTCTGCCACCCCCGAACCTACAGAACTGTCCAAGTACGTGCCTGCACACTTGCGTGCCGGTGCTCCTACCAGAGAGTCCAGGGACGACTCGTGTACATTGAGGATCTCGCAGTTGAACTTGTTTGTGGACGAGGACATGTTGAGGAACGAGTTGCTTGCCAAGTATGGGCCTTTGCAGAGAGTGGCTCTTATCACCAAGAGAGAGACGGGAGAGTCCAAGGGTTTTGCCTACGTGACGTTTGCCTCGGAGCAGATGGCGCAGATGGCCTTGGACGAGTTGAACGGCAAGGGTTACCACTCGTTGATCTTGAAGTTGGAGTGGTCCGTGAAAAAGAAGGTTTAGCATTGGTCTTGGCGTACACCAGGCTGTATTTACAAGTAATCATCAGTAATATAGGTATTTAGAAGACTTCGAGGATATTTTGGATTCAGTAGAACGATTTTGCCACGAGCACACTTTCATTTGAACTTGGAGATAACGTACTTGGTGTGTTTAGAACTAAGGCAGTTGAGAAGGAGTAAAGGTACTAGTATTTGAAGTAGTAGATTACATGTACCAGTATTTGAAGTAGTAGATTACATGTACCAGTATTTGAAGTAGTAGAGTACAGTACTTTAAAGTAGCAGAACACAGTATATATTGGTATTATAGAGTAGTACAGTGCAAGATGTACTGTTGAAATACAAGGTATAGCAGCGTAGTAGAGCAGAACATAGTAACTAGACTTTGTAGTACAGAGTAGCAGTTTATAAAATGTGAAGTAGTCGCAGTAGAGTAGAGTCCACTAGACTAGAGGAGACTACAGCTAGATGGGTAGATTGGGTAAAGATTTATGGCTCACCTGTGAAGCCGGGAATATGATCAATAGTCTACCGAAAAAGACCTATTTATTAGTCAGTGTGCTCTGGTTGTTGAACAATGTATGGATGGTGACTTACAGGATTTCACATGCCATCAACCGGCTTTCAAGTCTAAGTGCGAGGCAAAAAGTAGAGTGGAGTGGCGTATAGAGCAGTATGGAACGGTAGAAAAGTAGAAAAGTATAGAATATAGAAATAGAAGTAAATGTTCAAGTAAAGAGAGTAGGAAGATCACCCACTGGAATGGTACATTAAGCAGTAAGAGTCAGAGTGAGCACCAATATAAACCACAGTATATGAAGAGACTACAGCAGTTAGTACCCGGGCCACTGCTATACATCAATAAGAGTCTACAGAGTATAAAGTGCAGAACTAAGAGTAGTGAGTACCAGGGTATGACCAGAGTATATAGCGGGACAGTTGAATACATTAACAGAGTTATACCAACAGTTATATCAACAGTTATATCAACAAAGTATACAGTAGATCAATATATAATCGTGGATCAGTAGACTTATACTCGAGGAAAGTGTTAACAAGACTGTTCTAGAACCCAAGACTACTAAGTCTGTATGTACCAGCACCAGCAAGCCATCAGTCCCAGACACTACACTCCAGACACTCCAGACACTGCACACTCATACTAACAGACACTGCACACTCATACTAACAGGCACTGCACTAGACTATCCTGACAGCTATCGAGCTCCCTAAAATCTGGGACCCACTATACTCGCACAACTACGTTCGTCTCCAATAACCTCCATCAGTGCAACTGAGTCACCATTCCTTCCATTCTTCCCCTCCTGACCGCACCTTCTTACTCTCTCACTATACATCAACCCATACTCTATGATTCTCATCAGCTTCTCTACTTTTCGCTCACCCAACTTTTTTCAACTCTACACCCTTCCCCTCTTCTCCACCACACTCTCACTTCGTAGTCTCACTCACTTGCCTCAGCTCACAAGCAACCCAGTCCCCCACCCAAACTATAAAATACCCAAATATCCATAGAAACGCAGCAAAATGACAAAACCCAAAAGCAATGGCAAAAATCCCCAAAATCAACACCACCAATCGCCGATTCCAACACTATTCTCCCAACAATGCCCCCCTCTAACGCCTTTTTTTTTCTGGTGGTACTTATACCCGGATCCAGCCATGGCCAGTGTATGATCGCTAGGGCAAGTGGGTGGATCGGATGATCGCCTCAGCAAGAGGCCGCACGCGCGATCCGGCAAGATTAGCGTGCTTTTCGTTCTCACTTCCGAGCAACCATTGTCACCGATCAGCGGGCCCAAAGTATAAAACTGGCCCTTCACCAATTGGCTCGAGCCCCATTTTTGACTATTGCCCAAATTAACTTTGACGTTCTTCTTAGACTTCCTCCAACGTTCCGCACGTGTTTAGCTCCACGTATTTCCCCAAGCCTCTAATCTCGCCTCCCCAAGCCTCGCATTCCAGCTATCACCATTACTGCGGCGGCCATTGTCAGCTAAATGGAAAATGTCCAACAATGACCTATCCAAAAGACCGAGAACGAAGTTTCTTAGCTTTCTACGCAGAAGTCCTCGCAGCCCGGCCTCCAGTGCCACCAGTGTGAAGACTGCCGATACTAGCCGCAACCTGGATAGCCGCAACCTGAATACTCCTGGTCTGGATAATCGCAGCCTGAATACTCCTGGTCTGGACACCCGGAGTCTAGATCGGACCTTGGACTCCAGCATTGTGCATTCTTTTCCTTTGGAAACCCTGCCTATTCATGATACCAGTATTCTGTCGGTATTGGACGAGTCCACCATCAACCATCCCCGTGAGAAGCACGAAAAGCATGATAAGTACGATAAGAAAGAAAAGCACGATAAGAAAGAAAAGCACGAAAAGCATGATAAGTGCGACGAGAAAGAAAAGCACGAAAAGCGTGAAAAGCACGATGCACACGAAAACGATAATCTCGATAAGCATAAAAGACACCCTAAGCACGAGAAAACTGAAAAACTCAGGCGCCTGGATAGAATGTCTAGCTCCTTTGAAGATGATTCGGGCCCCGAGTACGATCTCGATGATATCATGCTGGATGAACCCGACCATGGAGACTATAGCTCGTCGTTTGCCATGTTGGAGGTGGATGAAGGCAGAGACTTGCATAGTTTTTTCGAGGACCTTCCGGCAGAAGCACTAAATTCCCCCAAATACACCCGGGTCAGCCGCAAGTCCAATAAGAGCCCGAAGGCCTTGAACCAGTTGTTTCTCTGCCAAGAGTTGCGGTGCTCTCCAGCATATACCGAGGATTCCGAACCGGGCTCTGACCACGATGATCTGACTCCAGGTGCACAATCCCAAGAGATCCTCATCATGGAGTTCTCCAGAGACGGAAAGTACTTGGCCGTTGCTGGCCGTGACTCTAGGATCACCGTGTGGCAGGTGATCTCGTCGCCTTTGAGCAGACTCAAGTACAAGAACTACGAGACTGCGCAGAACGAAGTCCATGGGTCCCGCAAGCTGAAGAGTTCACTAAGTGCCCCGGTATTTCTCCAGGAACCCACGCGGGTCTTTGAAGGCCACACCAAGTCCATATTGTGTCTAGACTGGAGCAAGAACAACTTCTTGGTGTCTGGAAGTATGGACAAGACGGTCAAGCTCTGGAACATCGATCGGCCACGGTGTCTCGAGACCTTCACACACGAGGACTTTGTTACCGCTGTGCGGTTCCACCCCAATGATGACCGCTTCTTCATGAGCACTGCCCTCGATAATCAGATCCGCTTGTGGTCCATCATGGAGTCGTGTGTGGCTTATAGCAACCACTTGGGCGATGACTTCTTGGCCACCACCATGACGTTTACTCCCAGTGCCGAAACATGCATTCTCGGAGGCTTCAATGGAACGCTTATGGCCGTGGAGACACAGGGCTGCCACATCAAAGCCAGCTACAACATTAAGGGCAAGACCCGACGGAGCGCACGTGACCGCAAGATCACCGGCATCCAGATCTTCAAAAACCCAGATCTAGGCTCTACATCTGGTGATTTCGATGGTCTCTGCATGCTCATGTCTACTACCGACAACCAGATTAGTCTCATTGACATCAGTCGAGGCAGACTTGTGACACGCTTCAAGGGTAGCTCCAGCAAGAGTTCATCCATGAAAGCCTCGATTAGCGAAGACCAGCTGTTGGTGATCTGTGGTTCGGAGGACCACTGGTGCTATGTGTGGAGCAACAACAACTCCATCATCAACAATAAATTACGGAGTGCAATGAAGGAGATCTTGAGGGAGCTGAAGAGCCAGCTAAATGAAAAACACAAAAGTTTGTCCCGAATATTGCATGATAATAAGTTGTGGAAGAAGATCCCTGTACAGAAGTTTTTGGAGAACACCAATGATCAGAATTACATTGCCAACGATAATTCGAGCTATGCAGCATTCCATGCACACCATTCACGGGTCAACATTGCTCTTTTTGCTCCGCAAAGCACCAAGAAATTGCTCAAGTTCTCTGACGATGTCATTTTCGATCTTGTCAAGAGGGGAGCAGATATCTCCGACTCACCCCATTCACATTACGATGAAGAAAAGCAGCTTGAAAATGGACACATCATCGTCACGTGCGACTCCTCGGGTCTTGTTAGGGTTTATCGCCAGGATTCAGCCTACTATATCCGCAAAAATTTGATTGAGTTGAAGAAGGTCTACAAGCGAGAGCTTGCCAGCCTGCGCAGCGACTCTGTCAACCTGAACATTAACAACCTCAAACTCGACTTGACGTCGCTCAACACCAAAATCATGAAGACCAGAAGCATGAGCCCGGCCAACGAAAATGCTTCTTTAAGATCCCAGTTCCACCACAGACTCAAGTCGGGGCATCGCAACAGCTTCTCCACATTGAAGCGCAACGGCAGCTCCAACCCGATGAAAACGTCTGCTACTCCGCAGAACAGGTCTCCCCAACCCACGGAGAGAAACTCATACTTCCCCACTGCTTCCAGAAGACCCGAAATCTTCAACGTCCACAGCACGGATTCTTCGGATGCCGAGTATTCGCTTCCGGAAAACGCCTCTCCTCTCCGGCTCAACGAAGCCCGAGGCAGAAACCGCAGGGGCTCTTCTTTGGCCGACAGCGATTACCCCAACTCCATCCTTCTGCCCTTGATAGGCTCTCATTTTGCAATGAGATCCACCGATTCCTTACATTCGCGGATCTGACCATCCGATTAGATTTTCAATTTTTCGAGCTACTAACACTGTTAGTCACTGGAGTCACGGTTGATGTTTTGGCGGACGATCTCCAGGTACACCGGCCCAAGGCATTTCTTGTTCAAGTCCAAGCGGCTCGTGACTTCATCACCCAACGCCCCCGTCCGCTGGAACGAAAACAATTTCACGGTATATATGCATAACTCCTTTTCCGAGTCCCAAGTGTCTAGAGAAGCATTTTCTTCTGTTTCAAACACAAAGTCGTCGTAGTTGACATCCTCGCCAGACCCTCTTTCAAGTGTCTTCCCACTTTTATGGGCTAATCTGGCTTCCTCGATGAAGTAGACGTCCAACAATGCCCTCTTCAAGTCTGCATGAATAAGGCCCGAAACATAGTCTTTCAAGACCGACTCGGCAAACAACTCCTGGAAGTTCTTAAACGAATTACCCGCAGAAAACTTGGTATAGAAGACTCTCAAAGAAGTCAACATGTCAATGAGCACCGTAGACACCTTCAGCTTTAACTCCACGAGTTTCTTTAACATCAGCCTCATCCGGGGATTTGAGTCCGTGGTGATCTCATTGAGTTCCTTCACCAGTTCACACATTTGGACACACAAGCCACTGCCATAACTAGCAACATCGGCATAGTCACCCAAAAACAAGGACACGTCAATGGACGAGCTATCGTTGCTAGCAAAAGAGAGGTCTTCTAGTTTGCGGGATAGCGTGACCAGGAGGAAATCAAAAACTGCAATCCAAGACTCAGCCACATGTTCCATGACCACCGAGAGAGATGTTGGCCATACCTGCACCAAGGTAGAGAAGTTTGCTTTGGAGAGCAACTTGACCACCAACACCTCCAAGAGAATCTTGGACGAACCCAAGATCGGCTCTGACACAAAGCGGTGAATACTGGTGAAGCCAGCAATATGGTTGAGTTTCTGGAGCGGCAGCTTGACGTTGAGAAGACGATTAAGCACGATCTTCTGGTCACTTGCCAACATGTTGTTTTCCTCGCTATCGTTGGTATCCTCTATAGGCTCGGACAGAAGTAAGTCGTCAGTTGCCTCAGACACAAGTGACAATATCAAGTCTTCGATCTTCATGCTGATTTGCGGGGTCAAGATCTTATCATCCCGCATAAGATGGGTATTTCCCGAGTGGTCTCCGTCAAAGCCCAGAAGAAGTGTCTGGAGATAAACATCAAAGGTCTCGTTGAGCTCCTTGTTCCCAGAATCCATATCTGCATAGTACCTCAACACCTTTTCATGCACAAAGTTGTAGTCATTTATGCTGGTCACATTATTGTAGAGTTTGGCAATGTGGCCCGGGATGGTGATGAGAACGGCGTTCCAAAGCGTCATAAAAACAGCATATACTCTTGGATTACTGCTCAGATACTCCTCCAACAGGGAAAAGTAAGTGACGAGCTTGGGCAATGCATAGTTGAAGTCGTCCGCCTGTTCTGCACCCTTCTTATCCATGGTAAGTATACTCAAGATGGCTCCGGAGACCATGCTCAAAGCCACGTATTTAAGGCTCAGCAGCAGAAATTCTAAGCGGCTCTTGAGCTCTTCTTCGATCAAACCCGATTGCGGCTCCAGTGGATCTTTGGGCTTGAACTCCACCGATGACAAGTCGCATAATGTGTATTGGATAAGCGACTCCCACGTATTCTGGTACGCTGGGAAAGTGTAGATGGTAGAGAAAAGCCGGTTGACCATGAATTGGAACGGAACTTCGGATTCCGTGTCCATCACCAGAGCTCGTTTCTCATTCATGTAATGGGAGTAGGACGAGTCTAGAAGCTCCACCAAGACCTTGAAATCAAGGCATTTCGAAACACTCAAGTTTCCAGGACCTTCATCAAACAACGAGCATTCATATGAAGAGAGAAACAGCGAAAACCGCTCCATTTCCTGCTGGCTTCTGCGCAGACAAATGGCCACAATGAACTTGCAAAGTTCAAGTTTTGACTTGGGGCTGGGGCCTGATACCAAAGCAGACTCCACCAAGTAAAATGCAAACAGGCAAATCTCATTGCAGTCATCAGTATCCAAGAACCCAAGCTTGAACAACTCCTGGTACACCCCAAACAAGTGGGTTCTAATATTGGTGTGGTTCTCCACCCACACCATATTGATAAGCTGTTTCTTGAAGCGTTCTGTGAATTGCCGGAACCCCGAGCCCATGGTATCCTTTCGCAGTGTGGTTGTTTTATAGAGCTTGTGGAGCAGTTTGATGACTTCCTCCTTCACTTGACCCGAAGGGTCGGAGAGAAGCCACCCGAGATACCGCAAGTACTCCGGCTGCAAGAACACCTCGCCGTAGATGGTCATCCAGTCTGCCAAGTACTTGGCACATTCCTGGCGAATGCCCACATCCACGTCTCGGTACCTGTTGACAAACATTGTCAGGAAGATATCGGAGATGTACTCCATGAGCGTATCCTTTTGCATGGCAAAGGTGGTGATGGTTTTGTTGATCATGTCGATTTGTTTTTCATGGGCCCGTTTGCGGCTTTGCTTGTTCCGGACCGTATCAAGCAGCCGTTTCTGCTTCTCCAAGGAGATAGAGGCTCTGGCCACCAAATCACAGAGCACCGACTGCATACTAAGGAGAATAGTGCTGGAAACGTACCGGAACGGTCTGACGTTGCAGGCGGAAAGGGCAGTCAACCAGGCCAAAAGAGACGTCATCATGGGTGACGCCAACGACGAATCAGAGGATTCGGCCTTATACAAGGCGCCATTTTCATGGCCCATTCGAACAATATTTTCAAAAAACTCCACCACATTGTGCCGGAAAAACTTGATTTCCTTGTTATTGGAGATAAACGGGTACTCATGGTACTTCTGTCTCTTGAACATAAGGGCCACCTCAGTGACAGTGGAGGAGGCCGAATCGTCGTTGAGCATATCGTGATTTTGAGTAAGTGTATTGCATCCACAGCATCTGAGGATGAAGTTGAACAACCCCGTCATGGCATCGCATGTGTTGTGGGAGAGGTCCTCCAAGTAGGAATCCACCCATTGTAGTGCGAGATCTGCAATAGGTGCGTCTTTGGAGGAGAGAGCCTTGAAGAGGGGAACTTCATTAGAATCTTGGTTTTGGTTTTGGTTCAGGTTTTGGTTTTGGTTTTGGTTTTGGTTTTGGTTTTGGTTCAGGTTTTGAGTCTGGATTTTGTTGGGCCCACGTTTACGGGGATTGGGTCTAGGTGTTTTGGTGGGCCTACCTGAGGGCTCATAGGGCACGTTTTCAGGGTCACTCTCCGGGTCGTTTTCGGGCACGTTTTGCGGCTCGTAATCGGTATCGCTGGATACAGAGTCCAGATCCGAACTCAGCGCTTCCACTATGGGCAAAGCTCTTTTTCGCGTGGCTCGAGTGCCGACCATGGCCATGATACTGGAATAAGAGTAGTTGAGACGCGTGCGACTCGCAGTAAACAGTACTGTAGATACACATCAGAATGGGAAGAAAGACAGGCACACAGACCTACAGATATACCCACAGTATATAACACAAAAGAGAATCTCGACTTTTTTCTGGTAATTCTTACTACATAAAACCTGGTATATTTGGTCCAGGTCGGTTTATGATGGCCGAGGAAGACCCATGGAGGTTGGACACCCGTACACCAGGGTATACCAGGCATTTTCGCGTATCAGTATAGACCAGGCACTTTCTCCAGAAAAAGACCCACAAGGGTGATTTGAAGCAGGAAAAAAAAGTACTTGGGTTTATATATGGCTTAGTATTCTGTGAGTGTCTGTTTTACCTTAATTTCCCTTTTTTTGATTTTGGTGGAGGGACTTGGTCTGCGGATGGAGTGGATTCGGGGTGGGCCGCAGTGAACTCCATGTCTACACATCTTAATTTCGCATGCTATCGCACGCTCCATACGCGTCTCATCAAGGCCCACTATGCGATCTAGGGAAATCTAAACAATAAAAAAAAAAAAGGCCATAAAGAATTCATTATGAGGCTAACTCTTCTGGTACACATCCTGCACATTACTTTTCTCTTCAGTTGAGTGAATATCAACTAATGCTATCGCACTATGCGGTGAAGCTCACAGTCTCACTGTCACTGTCACAGTCTCACTCTCAGTCTCACTCTCACTCTCACTCTCACTCTCACTCTCACTCTCACAGTCTCACAAGACCTCATTCTGGCTATCATCATGAACCATGTACACCAATAAGCCACCCCACCAAAATACATACCAAAAAAGTTATACTAGCATGACCTACATCAAATTATCCCCAAGATACTAAAATTCTTCCTAAAGACTACTGCTGATTCTTTCATACTAACACTAAGTCTAAGTGTACCATAACCGAAGGTATTATTATGAGTGAGTGAGTGAGTGAGTGAGTGAGTGAGTGTGGGTGCGTGTGGAAATGGTCCTTGGTGTGGTGAGTACTGGGATGGTTTTGTAGCGTTTTGCAAGGATCGCATGCCGCGAGTGTCAGTGCCGGTGCGGGTGTCAGTGTCAGTGTCAGTGTCAGTGTCAGTGTCGGTGTCAGTGTCAGTGTCAGTGTCAGTGTCAGTGTCGGTGTCGGTGTCGGTGTCAGTGTCGGTGTCGATGTCAGTGTCGGTGTCGGTGTCAGTGTCAGAAGTATTACTGGTTGAACTACAGAAATTCGTCACCATGTACATAGTATATAACTGTTACTTTAGTCTAGTTAGTAAAGTATTCTTGGTTGGTACTAGTAAGTAAGGTATTGGTAGTGTGAGATTCTTGTCAGGTGCTCTGTACACTATGTTCATTCGCCGAAGATTCTCCAGAAAGAGGAGTCAAGCTGCTCAAGTAGTTTAGCAGGTTGTTGCAAGGTCGTGCGGATGACTCCGCATTCCATCCTGGTCCCTCTTACAATGATGGTAGAGGACGTTATGGAATGGCCGGGATTACACAGTACGCTCAAACAACTCAATGGACTGAGCACTACCGAGGTGGATCTAACAATACTGGTAGTGGTTAGTATTGGTATTGGTACTGATTAGTATTGGTATTGGTACTGATTAGTATTGGTATTGTTGGTACATGTTAGTATTGGTGTTGTTGGTACATGTTAGTATTGGTGTTGTTGGTACATGTTAGTATTGGTATTGTTGGTACTGGTCAGTATTGGTGTTGTTAGTAGATGTGGTCTTGTCTTTTGCACCTATTGACCGCAAATTATGACTGTCGCATGCCCAAATGTACATGACCTGGACGTACCTCTCAGTGGATTGAGTATGAGTCTAGTATGGCAGTAGAATGGTACTAAAATATGGCACTAGAATGGCACTAGAATGGCACTAGAATGGCACTAGAATATGATTATTTGCTTGAAATTAGTTGTTTATGCTTAGAATCACTAATCATCAGACCCAGTGTTAGTCTCAGACTAGTTCCTGGGTCGGTGCTTCCTAACCATCGCTATCTGACTAAACTCATGAACAGTGACTAAACTCATGAACGGTGTAGTTCTGTGGGCCATTCAGCTGACTACTTCTCCCTAGACCTATCGTCTAGAGTGTATGTACTAGCCACTATGTGTAGACTTCATGTACTAGATCAATATATACTTAAAGAATATCCATTGTACCGGGATATACTAGGTGCGTCAAAGCTACTGAACAGACCTTATCAGATACCAGAGCTATGGAAATACTTGGGTCACTCCATATACTAGATTCTGGATATGGATGAACACCAGATGTACCCGATATCAAAGGAGCCATGTGCTGGATCTTGATATACAGTCACCAGCTTCTACTCACCAAATACTAGACACCAGACGAATAGGTATCTCAGTATGCTGGACATGGGACTAGGCTACACTAGATCTATTGATCACTGCATACACGTACCCAATGAAGGGCACACTAGATCACAGCTCCACACACCCAATGAAGGGCACACTAGATAATAGTTCCACACACCCGGATACTGTGTATTCCAGATAATAAATAGCAGATACCAGAGGTGTTTGAATGTCCTAGATACTAGGTACTATACCAGATACCGACGCTGGCACCTGCTAAATTAGTACACTAGATACAGATCATACACAACCTCTAGAGCATTCTATAGATAAGGCACCCTATCAAGCAATCATAAAAGAGAAAGACTTTACAAAATAGATGTAGTGGCCAGTTCTACAGTACTTGGTGGAACAGCCTGCACGCACCAAGAGCGCGCGGGCGTGCACGGCCCAAGATGGCACGAAAAAACAAGCTCAACAACACTCGCTAAATACACATCCACCATGTCTACCCCATCACAAAGCGAGAGCAAGCCCGACCCACTGCTGTATGACGCCCCGGGGGTGCAGGAGCACAAGGAAGAAAATGTGGACAAAGTGGACAAAATGGACAAAGTGGACAAAGAAGAGAAGGAGCCCGAGCCCGTGGATCTAGAACAATTGAGAGCCAACTTCCAGGAAAAAGCAAAGACATACTTGATAGAACAATCCAGGCACGTGGTGATTCCGTCCTTCTCCAAATGGTTTGACATGAACGCCATCCACGCCATCGAGAAGAAACTGTTTCCCGACTTCTTTCCCCCCAAGTCGCTGGATGACGTGCCTGCCTCGGTCTACAAGACGGCCGAGACATACCGCAACATGAGAGACTTTATGATCAACACTTATAGAATTAACCCCATCGAATACTTGACCGTGACTGCGGTGCGGCGCAACTTGGCGGGCGACGTGGCCTCCATCATCCGCGTCCACCGCTTTTTGGAGAAGTGGGGCTTGATCAACTACCAGATCGATCCTAGAACGAAGCCCTCCTTGGTCGGTCCCCAATATACCGGCCACTTTCAAATCACATTAGACACACCCAAGGGATTGGCGCCTTTTGTGCCCGAGGGGCTCGCAATCAAGAACCTGGATTCTTCGGCCTCTGCTCCTGTTCTGGACTCTAATGCTAAGGCCTCTCAAAACGGCCATGTGGCTGACCCCACACCCAAAGACGCTGTCAAAACTGAGGATACTACTATACCCATCAACATGGAGATCACGCGAAACATTTTCGACGACTCTAAGGGCTCCAATAGTGCTCCCTCCGTGACCTACTTCTGCAACGAGACTTCCAACGACGTTTCCGACGTCAGATACCACAACTTGAAAAACAAGGCGCTGGCTGGTGGTAGTCTTGGCCCCCTGGTTATCAGCAAAGAGTGCTACGAGCAAGGCCTCTTCCCTCTGAACTTCCTGGCCTCCGACTTTGTCAAGTTGGAGAAATCGACATCGCAGAGCGAATGGTCGCAGCAGGAAGTGTTGTTGCTCTTGGAGGGCGTGGAGATGTTTGCCAGTGCCGAGAAAAACGCTCTGTCTTTGTTTGTCAACAACAACGGCCAATGGGACCGTATCAGTGAGCACGTGGCCTCCAAGAACAGAGACGAGTGTTTGGTCAAGTTCTTGCAGCTTCCAATTGAGGACAAGTACTTGCAGAAGTTGATCAAGCAGGAGAAAAAGGAGGTGGCACAAGAAGGACTTAACAAGGAGCAGATTGTGCAGGACGTGGTGGAGAAGCTAATTGAAACGGCCCAAGGTAAGGCTCTTGTGCAGCAGAATAGCGTCAAGAACTTGGAGCAAAGCGTACTCGACCAGAAGAACTTGATCAATCAGATCATCGAGTTGACGTTAGAAAAGTTCGAGACAAAGTCCAAGTACCTCAGCCACCTAGAAGCAGACTTGGTCAAGACAGAGAACTTGTTGAACTTGCAAAGAAAGCAGGTGCTTGTGGAGAGATGGCTTAATTTTGAGAAGATCAACCGGTTTAAGGAACACAACGCAAACCCAGAGTTGACGGGACTCTTGGACGACTTGTTGACACCCATCAGTATCAACGAAATCAACAAAAACGTCAACAAGATCAACTTGGACGACTCCGCTGGGCCTTCCACGCAAACGATACAGGAACCCGAGGATGCTAGCTTGCCGGTAAGTGTGGCCGAGCCCAAGGCTTACAAGTTCTGGTCCGCATAGGCCCATGTCTTGAATTCTGGTCTGCGTGAAGTCTTAAAGTCTGGCTGCGAGAGCGGCCGAAAAGTGTATATTAAGTTACTGTTAAAGAAGCTAGTAGTCTGGTACTGGAGGTATAAACGAGTGATGGTAACAAGCTCAGGACCTAGAGAAAAAAAAAAACAAGAACAAAATAATGAACGCCATATTATCTAGGTATGTTTGAATACTGGGAAACTCAGCGTTGGTTCAGTGGACAAAGGACTATATGCAGGACTATAAAAAGGAACGAACCAAATCGGTGATTCCCAACATTTCCCACCTTCTAGTTAGGAAATATCGGGTCACACATCGGAAGATACGTTTTTACTCAGTTCTTAGCCATATATAATGTACTCTAGTATGCAATCTTCAAACCAACTATATGCACTACCCACAAGGTATACCACAGTGTAACTAGTTCCACGACCAAGCCAGACCAGTTTATAGAAGCGGGACCATTATCACCTGAAAAATAAATATTTCCACTAGGTACTAAAGAGTAACCAGAGTCTAACACGGAAGTAACAGGAAGTGAATGTGTAGTAGTATAGGGAGTGATGCTAAGACTCTAAATTTCTAACAGATGACACTAACAGATAAAAGATTTAGATCCATAATACACTCCCTCTACTACTAATGTTTTCAAGAGTTACTTATCTTCTTTCACAGGTCTAATACTACGCAATCTACACTCACTTCTGGTGCTCAGACTCCAGCAGTACACCACCAGCTCTGAAGGTCTAACACTCTAAAGTCTAGGGGTCTAGCAGTGTAATTGTAATTTATTCCTTTATTCTAGTCCTTTAGTTAGTTTTAGCTCACAAGTCAGTAGTTTTAGCTCACAAGTCAGTAGTTTTAGCTCACAAGTCAGTAGTTTTAGCTCACAAGTCGTTATAGTTCTTAGTTCTTCGCTACAAGGATCTAACCGAAACAGTATGGTCTGGTATTGGGAGTATGGTCTGGTATTGAGAGTATGGTCTGGTATTGGGAGTATTGTCAGTATAATACAAGCATTAGTGTAATACAATCGTAATGTAGGAAAAATTAGAAACTATTGGTATAATGAGGATATATATTTCAATATTGGTAATATAATGTAACTCCAGTAAGGTTTATGGTAGAGTGGTTATGGTGGTGACCCAGAGCAAGAAGCATCTGAAACTGGATAAAGTAATATTAGATTAATCCAAAAGAGATTCGGCGATACGTCAGATTGTATGGGTAGTGCGCCAACCATAGGCATCCAATGATACTTTACTTGTACCTTAAGTATAGATCTGAAACAAACCAGCAGTAGACAATTTGTTGTTCTAGTGCCAGCAGAAATAACAGACGGCAGTGGGAATAGGCAGTGGGAATAGGCAGTGGGAATAGGCAGTGGGAATAGACAGTAATCCTAATACAGTATTAGTATTAGAGTAGAAGATACTTGACACCCAGAAATGAAAATAGAAAATTTGTGGATTCTTGAAGACGTCTAAAAACAGCAGTTATGTTCATTCGTTGATGGATCCCAATAAGTGGGAATCCAAGTGGTTATATAGTTAGCCAGTGAATACAGTGTTTTTCAAAACTATTCAAACCCGCACAATAAAAAGATTCAGACCACACTGGAAAATTATACAAACCAATAATTTAGAGAGTTTCTTACCCGTCACACTTCAGTTCCTTTCGTCTTAACCCTTGATGAATATTGCAAGACTCCTAAATTTATTACATATGAGGCAATTCTCCAGATTCAACATTTCAAAATCTTGAATTCTAATGAAAGTTGGTGTGGACATTTGGTTTGAAAGATTGTACGAAGGAGTACGAAACATTTTGCTGTGTTGGTTTGAATGATTTTCAAAAACACTGTAGCAGGGAGTGAAGCAGGGTAGTTAAACGTAATGTCACGAGGAAAGTCACGGGTTATGGTGCCTTGGATGGGTCCCTGGCAGTCGTAGACTCGAAAGATACCTCTATACCTCTATGGGTAGTGTGTCTACCCATTAGGTGTAACAAAAGTATCATAAGTAGATCTTACGTAATCAGACGATACATTGAGGGAGAATCAAAATTACGTAATCGGTGTTCAGAACTCAGACCATGTCAGATTGGCCCAGGAATTTTAGACATTTTAGACAATTAGAGTGCCAGACAATCAGACAATTAGAGTGCCAGACAATCAGACAATCAGAGTGCGCTTTAGTAAGGTTGCGACAATTCATGTCCCGTCTTGACTAGTCTTCATACACCCATTGTGTAAGGTAACTACAACCTACGCCGCCAAAAACAGTCCATACATAATTTACATGTAGTATTTCACAATCACAGGATTTGCTTAGTATCTCACAACCACACGTTATGGGTCATTCTCTATGATAACCGTAGTTCTGTTGGTGAAAGGGTCTTATATGCCGTACATTAAATTGGGGTCCCAAGTCCCATCAATACCAGAAGTGCCACAATTTTCATGCAAAGGTTTAGTAAGGTGCATATCCAAACATAGACATCTGGCCAATCACAGTACAGAATTCCTCAGCAATGCCCTGTTTCGTATGATGCATGGAGACATTGATATTATAATGGTTGCAATGTCCTGCAAATAAGGCAACTGCGCATCGATCAGGTGGTCAAGAACAAGACCAGACAATGATCTAGAAGAACAAAGCCAAGGCTCCAAAGCACCACATACACACTAAGAAGACCATATACTGCTGTATACAGTCCGAGGCCAAGCAAACAAAGTCAGCTTCAGAAACAGGCAGGAACGTCGAAAAAGGCCAGACTTCCAGACTAGTGCAATACATTTGGAGAACCAAGAGAAGTTATTAAAAAGTACAGCTAGGGTACGAAGCAGGACAGAAAGAGTGTCAGCATTTTGATATCAGAAGAAAGCTTATTTTTCGATTACACAGAGACGTACACCACCAAACATGGTTCCTATGTTTCTACGACGCTTGGCTAGGCGTCATTACCTGCTTTACGTGCCGGTACAGCGACTAAATAAGCACGCATTTCTTCCCGAGCCGTTTGCTTACACGCAGGCCATTCCCCAAGCCAACGATGAGATAATAGTGGCAATGAGTTCAGGCGTGGACTCGTCCGTTGCCGCAGCCATGTATGCTTCCAAGTATAAGAACGTGCGAGGCATCTATATGGCCAACTGGCTGCAGACTGCCAAGTGTACGGAGGGAGAGTGGAACGACGTGCAAAAAGTGTGTAAGCACTTGAACATCCCTTGTGAACGGGTCAACTTCGAGAAAGAGTACTGGGGCGAGGTGTTCATGCCCATGATAGACATGTACGAGCGCGGCTTGACTCCCAACCCCGATTTGGGCTGCAACAAGTACATCAAGTTTGGCAAGATGGTGGAGCATTTGTCCAGGTCCTGTGGGCTGCTGAAGAAATGGTGGCTTGTCACGGGCCATTACTGCAGAGTGCACTATAAAGAGCATCCACATGCACCTGGCTTGGTCAAGGCCTACGATGCCAATAAGGACCAGTCGTACTACTTGGCCAGCATCCCGCCCTCGGTGCTTTCCAACGTGCTTATGCCTTTGGGCCACTATACCAAGCCACAAGTGCGAGAAATGGCCAAGTCGTTTGGACTCCACACTGCGTCCAAACCCGATTCCACGGGTCTTTGTTTTGTGAGTCCGGACCACACCAAATTCCGCCACTTTTTGGATGAGTATATTCCTCCAAACCCGGGAAACATTGTTACTCGTGATGGTAAAGTATGGGGCCAGCACCAGGGTCTCTGGCACGCTACCATTGGCCAGAAGCTGGGTGTTTCCATGCCGCAGGGCGACCCCAAATATAAGGGGATCTGGTTTGTGGCGGAGAAGAGGATTTCGACCAATGAATTGGTGATTGTGCGCGGCCGAGACCACCCGTCGTTGTTCCACCAGAACGTGGTGGCTCTGGAATGGACATTTCTCAAGAATCCCGACTTGAGCCGGATGCTGGACCTCTGTATCCAGTACCGGTCACTCCAAGAGCCAATTCCCGTTGAGAAAATCGTTATGGACGAATATGGAGACATGACTATCCATCTCAAGGAAAAGCAGCGAGCCATGGCCCCAGGCCAGAATCTTGTACTCTACAATGGCCTTGACGTCGTAGGGTCTGGAGTCATCTCGCGAATTTTCTAGCGTCATGGGACGTTTATTATAGATAGAAGGCTCACCGGAGTCATAAAGACTTGTATATAGACTTATTATATGGACTTATAGTATACACATGTCATACATGCTTAATTATAGAATCATTGATATAGAGGTATGGTGCATGTAGAGCGGGGGTTATCGGGGGTATTAGCAGTATCTATAACTCGTTGGTTCTTATGCTCCATTGATACACCATGAAGTGATTACCATAGTGAGACTCAGTCAGTCAAATCCAGTTGGTCTAGGACTTCATAAGTATGGAATCAGTGGAGCCGTTAGCTACAGAGATGCATAGCAGACAGAAGAGTAAGGCTATCTTATTCAGTATAAGAGTATAGTAACACATCCTACTATAGCCTCTAAGAGCTCCATTCCTAGTGCATGGTTTCATATCCTGAAATAGTGTCTGTTATAGTAATGGCATAGTATGTGGTATAGGGCACTAATACTCTAATATTAGAGAGCAAAGAGTGTCATAGTATATAGTTATATCCTAGTGTAGCGTGGGATCTTTCTGGTCTAGCCTCATGAAGGACTATGGTATAGTAGCATAGTTTATAAGAGTGAGGGATAGTACCATAGGATAATGCAACATCTCCGAGAATAGGATGGTGTATAGTTTATAGGGTTTATATTTATAGGGTTTATATTTATAGGGTTTATATTTATAGGGTTTATATTTATAGGGTTTATATTTATAGGGTGTATAGTTTATCGTAGTGTCAGGAAAATAGTACCATGGTGTGCCAAAATTTAAAGTTCCTTGTAATCAATTTCTTGCCATGAAATTCCCCAAGTTAAATCCAGAAGCTTCTACATTATCAATTGGTTTACTTCCACTCATCACTTTGCTACCGATTAATCTGAACCTTCAACAATAACCTTATGTGCCTAAACTTGAACAATATTACTGCATTGAGATAACGCTGGCTTTTATGGCATGATATGTAGGTCTATCGAGTGGTTGAGTGCTCTTACTGTGTCCTCACAATGGGTTTCAAACCTCTGTCGATCTTTGCAGATCCCAAGTATGAATTGACCCCTGACTTAAATGCAGTCTATTGGGTACCCAAAAAGGGGCATTATAACCATTGTAGCCAGCTCTAGGCTAACAATGGCCAAAAAGATGATTTTGCGTCAGACCCGTGTCATCTTGCTGGTAGCTCACAAGGTATCTTTCTCATGCTGTCTCTGTATCGTGACATAGTGTTCATAGCCTATCATAGTGTAAAATAGTGTTCATAGCCCATCATAGTGTAACATAGTGTTCATAGTCTATCATAGTGTAAAATAGTGTTCATAGCCTATCATAGTGTATTATTATAGTATTTCATCAGTGACTATCATAAAATCACAGTGTAGTGTTTTATATATAGTGACATTCAAGTCTCCATAGTCCCCATGGTATGAATCAGGGCATCAACTACCATTCCTCATATAAAGTATTTAGAAAAGTGCTATTACAGTAGTGATAGTTCATAGTTCATAGTATGAGGGAGTGTCTGTGAGTCTGTGATCTCTAGTGTTTGCTATCCTATTATCTATACTTTCGTCTAAAGCCTATAATATAAATGCTTCTGTTCCACCAAGAAGGTCTACTCTATGGAGTAACTGTGTACTCTAGATCTTTCACTCTGGCTACTAAGCGTTGTAGTGTTGTAGTGTTGTAGTGTTGTAGTGTTGTAGTGTTGTAGTGTTGTAGTGTTGTAGTGTTGTAGTGTTGTAGTGTTGTGTAGTAGTGTGTATTCACGTTTCCTATCATCAGTACTGTACCACTCACCATCGACCAGTTCGGACCCCTGATCTAAATTACACTATAAACCATATTTCTTACTCAAATACCACTCCACTATATACTAGTCAATATAATTGGCATACCTATTACTTTATTACACTTCCTGCTGTACTATCTCTAATCCCTCTGGTTGGTGCGAGATGGGCGAAAGTAGTTTGGTGGAGTGCGCGACTGCAATTTGCACCCATCTACTTATGTTTTGGTATATCATAATAAACACACATGTAAATTGTACCTTACAAACAAAAGTTGCACACGAAGTGTGACACACTGCACATCACTAATCTACCTGAAACATACCACGGTGTACCTTGACTGCCTGCATGCTAGGTACATGACAAAGACTGACCACACTCAAAGAATGGTTTCTGCTGGTCAAACTCAAAAAGATCTTATCTGGTTATATGTTTAAATTGACTTGATAAGTTAATTGCTTCACCTCCTTTTAGCTATGGAAACGAGAGCATAAAATGGATACATGTGTGTTAGCAGTATATAGATCTACCAGAGGTCTGAATAAACAGTACTACACACTAGAGTCTGTTAAACACCAGGAGCAATTTTTCACCGGGTGACAGAAATAGCAGATAGCATGTCTTGATAGAACACCGTGGTGTTACCAAAAGGATAGTTTTAGGTTTACTTAAACAGTGCAGATAAATAGGGACACGGAGGTCATTAGGACATCTGTGGGTATAGATAAATATTATGTAGTAATATGATGTAGTAATGTGACGTAGTAATATGATGTAGTACAGTGTTTTTGAAAACCATTCAAACCAACACAGCAAAAAGTTTCGTACTCCTTCGCACAATCTTTCAAACCAAATGTTCACACCAACTTTCCTTAGAATTCAAGATTCTGAAAGGTTGAATCTGGACGATTGCCTTATATATAATAGATTTAGGAGTCTTTCAACATAGTCAAGGCTCAAAACCGAGAGGAACTGAACTGGAAGGGGTACGAAACTCTTTATATTATTGGCTTGTATAATTTGCTAGTGTGGTTTGAATCTTTTTATCGTGCGGGTTTGAATAGTTTCGAAAAACACTGTAATATGATGTAGTAATATGATGTAGTAATATGATGTAGTAATACGATGTAGTAATATGATGTAGTAATGTTATGTAGTAAATATTATTTAGTAATGTTATGTAGTAATATGATGTAGTAATATGACGTAGTAAATAGGATGGTCAATAAGAGTCGTTGTAGACATCACTTGGGAGATCTGTGACTTTAGTAGATACCGTGTGGTATAGATCTCAGTCCATGTAGGCACATTACGTAGAGTGGAGACATTATATCCATTCATTTATTTCATTTTCTAGCATATATCATTATTAAACAAGTACAAAAATACATCCATGCAAACCAGCGGCGGGTGGGAACTGAAAGGGGTAGAAGACGTCCGAGCTTCATGTGCTCAGAGTCAGACCAGAATGCCAACTTAAAATGCAGAGATAGTGGGGTATAACGGCGCCTGGTCCTTTTCGCTAGGCTTAGCACCACTCTTCTTCTCCCCCATTTGCTTCTCGGCAAGTCTCTTCAACTCGGAGATGATATAGTCGTGGACCATCTCAATCAACTCGTGGTGTTTCTGCACTGCTTCGGCATCGAACGGCTTGTCCTGCAACGAGAGATTCTTGAATGCGTCTAGAGTGTCCTCGCTGTTGATGCTGTCAGCGTCGTTGGCGCCTGCTTCACTATCGCTCTCGGAGTGTTCCGACTCTTGCTCGGCACGCTGACCGGGTTTGCCGGATCTTTGCGTATTGCTCACTCCGCCATAATCCACCGAAACAGGAATGTTGTTGTTCTGGTAAACATCACCGTACTCTTTCTTGATCTGGGGGTACATGTGGGCAGGGCCAGAATGGTGGTTGTTAACGAAAATGTCGCTCACGTGGTTGGTCTTAGGCTGGAACTGCGAGAGTGGAGGATAGTATGGCTGCTGGTTGGCTGCCTGTAGTTGTGGGGCCTGCGAGCCCTGAGGTGCACCCAAGTTCTGGTATTGCATGTAGATAGAAGAAGACAAGTTGTTGAAAAACTTTTCTGCTTCGTAGAGATTGGTTTGACTCATGGCAGCCACGTAACCCTGGTGCAGACCGAGTGCCTGCGGTTGTGACAAGTTCTGGTTTTGCAGGTAGTTCAAGGGCGCCAGGTTGGAGTGCAGGCCGTTGACGTTAGGGTCCTCGAAGGTATTGAGCCGGTTGTACATGTCCATGTTGTACATGGGCTCGACGCGGGCCTTCTTGTTGCCGTCGTTGAAGCCGTAGAAGTTGAAGTCGTTGAGGATACCGTTAATGACTGGCATGTTGTACTGAGGCAAGACACTGTCGTTAGGTCTCTTTCTATTATCTGCGTCAAGGATTTCTTGCTTCATAAAGCCCTCTTTTTCGAGCTTTTTCTGGGCCTTCTTTAGGCTGCGCTGGTGCATTTCCTCATGCACCCTGGAGTGCTTCTTCAAGTCCTGGGGTCTCTTGAAGCTCTTGGGGCAGAGCGTGCACAGGAAAGGTTTCAAGGGCACGTGCACACGCAAGTGGGAGGTGATGTGATCCCGTTTGATGGTCTGCACGCCACAGTTGTCCCAGCAGCAAGTCAAGGACAAGTTCTTGGACGATTTGCGGCCCACATGGTCGTAACACAAGTGGTCATACAAGCGTTCGGCCTCCTCGAAGATCATGGAGCAACCTCCCCATTTGCAGATAAACGGACCCTTCAAGTCGGCGTCACGCACCTTCTGATAGGTCTTGCGGGGCTTCTTGGAAGCTTCAGGCTGAGAAGTGGGCTGGCCAAGAATATTGGCGGATTGCCCGTGGTTATTGGAGGAGGAGGGTTGGTCAGGGATATTGGAAGGCTGGCCCAAGATGTTGGCCGGTTCCGGACCATAGTTCGAAGGCTCAGTTTTCACGGCAGCAGGCACATAAGAAGGATTGGAAAAGCGGGGGTTCTGGTGGTCCAAGTAATGGTCGGCATGGAAAGTCTTCATGACCAGAGTGCTCTGGAGAGGCGAGTTTGCCGAAGACTGGGAGGAAAACGACGCCAGCGGCGAGCCGTTGGACGACTGTGCAGGGGAATTGGAAACCACATCGGAAAGCACGTCCAAGTCAAAGCCGATGTCGCCCTCGACGTTTTTGTCGCTGGTAGCGTTCAAGTATGACACGGGGTGTAAGTTATAGTTCATGGTCATTTTGCAGGTGCTGAAAAAGCAGATCTGGAGGCCGGATCTGAAGGAAAGGGGGAAAGGCAGCAGCAAGGCGTGGGGCAGTAAGAAGCGACAGGCCAAATTGGGGGGACTGGACAGTGGAATAAGACGTTTCGTTTAATATTGGAGGTAAAAGAAACACACAGAAAACAAGGGGGTTAGATATACCCAGAGAGTAGGCAAATGCCAAGAAGAATAGCGTGCCAAGCAAACTGCATAGGGCACGCCGCGCATGCCATTTATCTATGGCCCGACTGCAGGAAGCGATCTGAGAAAGTCCACACAGCCCCGACGGAGCGCGCACCGGCCTGCACCGCTGGAGAGATGAGGCCTTCTGCAGATAGAGGCTCTGGAACAGGTCAAGGAGGGAATTCCACGCCAAGGGCCCGGGGTGTATATGGATGGAGGCCGTCCTGCACATGGCAACGTCTGCGTGCACACAATGTGGGTTTTTCCCGCTTCACCTGCCCAACGGGTCCGGCACACCCCTTCGCTTAGCTCCTCCCGCTCCACACTGGGACCGGTGGGGAGCGCAACCCACAACTTCCGCTCCTGTATACGGGGCCCCCGTCCACGCATGGCTTTTCCGCTCGCACTCTATTCTCTGTATTCACTCTATACTTAATACACTTTATTAGTGCCTCCATGACGTAGCGCACGTTCCCACTACCCAAAGCGGAGGAGTTGCGCTTCTAATTAGAGCACACCAGAAACAATCTAAACTTAGGGTAAATTTAAGTTATTACTAATTGGTCACGTGTGCCTTTTCTTGGCACCTATCTATTACAAAGCGTATTGTTAACGAATTCAATTTTTTGTAGGGCTTTTCTAATGGCACTTTTATGGAGGGTGTTATGGTTGCCGTGGTGGTTGTGAAGTGTGGTACGAATTTTTATGGTGGACTGTTGGCCAGTTGGTGGGGCCAGGAAGTCTGCTGATTCTCGGGCATATAGTCACCCTCGCTAGGCCACTGCCGGTACAGTCACGCACCCAGGCCAGTCCAAGGCACTAGTCACGAGACAAGCATAGGAATATGTACAACTTATTACAATTCATATACAATGTATATATATATACATATGGATACTTTAGATATATATATACGTGCATAGAATACCCGAAACAACCCTAAAACCAGTCGTAACTCTTTTGGCTGACCAACTTGTCTGGCTGTCTTTGGCTGAAGTGATCTTGTACAGGACACTGGTATATACCGCACAATATCAGCCATACAACTGTAACTAATATACACCTACAATAAGCTACACACAACTACTCTGCTACACACTGCTACACCCAAAATGCAGTCTCATACTAATACCCGTGCCTCCCGGACTCAGGTACAGCAGGAACCCGTCCGGGTATTGCATCTAAGGCCTTCTGCCCAGGGTACAGATGAGCAATCGTCCCAGACCCCCAGATCTACACCCCGAGTGCGCTGGACCGAGGATGTAGTCGACAACGAAGATATGGGCAAGAAGAAGTCCAAGATCTGCTGCATCTTCCACCCCCAACGAGAATTTGGCGAGAGTTCCGATGAGTCTCTGAGCAGTTCTTCGGATTCCAGCGATAACTCAGATAACGAAGAGTCGAAAGAGCCAACGAAAGGGTGTTGTAATCATAAACACAAGAAAGAAAAGTCTAGGAAGGCTGGACCCAATGCATACGAGAAGCAGCCTCATTATAAGAACAAGAGCACTGTGCCAAAACAGTAAGCTTTGGCACAACTAAGGGTTGGGGTCACAGAGTGATTTATAATATATAATGCAAGGCGGATGGAGATTACTCCGGGTTGGCGATGTGCAACGCCCGATCCTGGTAGGCGTTGGAGTAATCCTCATCGTCATTTAGAGAGAGCTTAGACATGTTATGCTCACTAGGCACATCCAAAGCCGGATCCATGACATTATCGAACTCCATGATGGAGAACATCATGGGGCCACCCTGGGCCGGCTCGTTGCGTGGATTGAGCTTCTTTTTCGAAAGCGACCGGCCAACCGATGACGCCGCGGCTCCATTGGGACCGGCTGCTGTATTGAAGATGGAGAGAATAGACTTGCTAGAGCTGTTGCGCTTGATCGGAGGCGACGTGGGCGTGTGCGGGTTGCCCGAAAGAGCCACAGTCTTTTCGTTGGTGAATAGCGATTCATCCGAAGTGCTTTGCATCTCGTCGTCGTAAGTTTTGCGGTGGCTCCATGCTCCACAGCAGCAGCAATAGAGAAGCGTGCACACTAGCGCAGCCACCACCACGCCCACCGCAGTGAAAGTACCGGCCACCTTGCCCTTGGAGTCGAAAAACGACTGCTTGGACTTGGCCGTATGCAGGGGCAAGGCCGAGGCCGAGGCCGAGGCCAGTGGCGTCTCGGTGATGTATTTTGTCAAGACACTTGCAGTGGTGGATCCATCCACGGTCATTATGGACACCACGGTGGTGGCTATGATTCCGTTGGAGGACGACTGGGATACCAGCGAGGTTTTCAGCGTCTCCGGCCTCAGAGAAGAGGGGTTTCTCGCCAGCGAGTCGCGACTGGGGCTGGATTCGGAGCTACTGTCTCCCGGCAGTGAGGTGCTCGAATCCTGTGCTTGCAGCGATGATTTAGGAGACAGTGACGGAGGCTGGGGGGTCAGCGTCAGGGAAGTCAGCGTCAGAGAAGTTGACTTCCGAGTCAGAGTCGTCAGGGAGGTCGTCAGGGTGGTCAGTGTAGTAGGATCAGACTCGGCCTGAGACTCCGCGTCGGACGTGGCCAGCGACAGCGCCAGCGATGTAGAAGGATTGCCGATTTTAATATACCCAAATAGACCGTCGCCGCCACAGTTCTCCTGTTGGCTGTAGCCTGGGCAGCCCGTATTACACTGGCCCAACGACACAGTGTCTGCCGGCACGGCATTGGAGCAGTAACATAAATAGCCCTGGGTAATGGCAGCAGAAAAGCCTTGGCCCAGGCAATGGTCGGAGCAGAGCCCATTGGACATGTATTCGTCGGAAAAGGAGGCCAGGCCCAAGTTCACAGACGAACATAGGTCTAGGGCCACGGCCCAAACAACCAGTAGCAGGAGCAAGCCGGCAAGCACTTGCGTACTGGAGAACATAACACCAGGCACCAGACACCAGAACACCAGAAAAACCAAGTAATTGGGAACGGGAGGGGGGGGGGAAAGGTGGAATGGGAGGGTGAAATGAAGGGGGGGTGGAAGAGTCAGGAACGGACGGAGAAAATAGGTGTGCGTATTCGCAGTTGCATATATATATATATATCCCACAGCAGATGAGCACCGGGCTGGTATGAGCTAGTGCAAAGGCAATTAAAAAAAAAAAAAAACAACAGGGAGCAGACGGGGGGGAGACGGCGGGGCCTTTATATATTTCCCTCCGGCGGGGGAGAGTTTGTGTTTGTGACCGGTGGCGAACCCCCCTTCTTTTCTCATGCACCCGGCCCCAGGCCCAAGCTACGGGAGGTGAGTTCCCTGGGAAGTTGCTACGGGAGAGAGAGTGAGATGGGTGCATTGTCTGATCTTATTTTTATCGATTACCTTATCGAGCAAGAAAGGTGCGTCAGAAGCTGCGATTCGCCTCGCTGCACTACATGTGCAGGCTTAGAGGTGAGACACCTGGCCCAGAGATGTTTTGGACTTGACGTTTTTGGCGAGCGGACTAGGCATGGCTAAAGTGATTGCGTGATAGGTAAATAGTGCTTCCCGATTAGGCAAGCCCCTGGTTACGAACCCCGCCCCTAGTTCCCCGTCTCAGCCGTGTTTATCCCGCCTTTGCTATTCTTGGCCGAATGCCGGCAAGCGAGCGCTCACGTGCCAAGATACGTTAGAGTGAGAGATTAGAATGTGCTAGACGAGCAAGAAACGAGAACCAAGAAAAGTACGACCGTAAATTAACCGAAGGGGTGGGTGCTTCTGTGCTTATTAGGAGTATTGAATATTTAGTAGGATCGAAAAAAACAACCTGTAGAATGGGTGGGGCGTGGACGTACGGGGACTCCTGCTTCGTACTTGGTAATTGAGACTAATAACCATATTATCCATATTATCAGCATTCACGACCCTCCGTAAAAAGCAACTATCTGCACCGAACAATGGCGTTATAAATAGCCGGTTATCTTGACACTCAAACCGAGACTACGTTATTGTTAGGGTCAAAGGGTCTAGAGTCATTACTAGAGTACACTACTGCAACAATAGACCCAAGAGTACGAGTACTCCTTTACTAGAGCACCTACTACTGAAAATATGCTTGGTTACATTGCTGAGGACGGACTTAGCAAATTGCTGGCATTGGCGGCTTGATGATAAGTACTTAAGCGGACGGATAAGATGTTAGACGTTTAATAACAACAGTTTGACTATCACACTATATTACTGTGACACTCTATTCTACTGTAAATTTGCTGTACAGTATTCTACAGTCTATATCATACTGTACACTTACACTACTCCACTGCAATGTCCTATACTATACCATGCCCTCTCTACTCTCTACTCCATACTATACCTTACTATACTATACCTTACTATACTGTACCTTACTATACTGTACCTTACTATACTATACCTTATTATACTATACCTTACTATACTATACCTGACTACACTACACTGTACTACACTACTATGCTATCTACTCTACATAGACTAGGTATTCTAAAAATTGTTCACACTATGAGAAATAAATGTATATGAGGGATTAGGTTTTATTAATTGGAAGATCAATTACAACAAAGACATTCTAGTCTCTTCAGATGCCTTATTGTTAATTCCAGCCCCCCTGGAACAAGGTTCACTGCATGCGAATTAAGGAGGCTTACCAGAACCAGGATCTATATTAAAGGACACAGAATATTGAGTTGGAAAGAATTTGGCAGGTACTTAGAGATTACTTCCACTACCAAATTCTGGAAAGAGAAAAAAAGGAAAAGTGAAAAAACAAGAATCCCATCTGGAGTAAGTGCTTCTGGACTTGTAATTGCTCCCAGCAAGACGAGTATAGTGGTAAGGATCTGAACCAATGTAACACGGAACCACAAGTGACTACAAAATAACATCGTAGGTATCTAATAAGACTTTTATCATAGAACCCCTGGCTTTTTTTCGTAAAAATCACCCAAGTTAACTTCATAACACTCCTTCAGGGCACATCAATACCCCAATATATTCTTCATATTCACCTCAGATTAGATTTAAGAAGAATCAAAACATGCTCTCGTCTTTACCTTACAGTCCAATGAAGATCTTTTGCTGGGTCCGTCCTTCACTTACGGTGCATCTGAACGTACATGCTTCTGGTCCGAGTATACAGTGTTTTTCATAACTATTCAAACCCGCACGATAAAAAGATTCAAACCACACTAGCAAAATGTTTCAAACCAATAACTTAAAGAGTTTCGTACCCCTTCCAGTTCAAATCCGCCCGTTTTGAGCCTTGACTAATATTGCAAGACTCCTGAATTTATATAAGACAATCATCAGATCAACTTTTCTCCACATTGAATTCTATTAAATCTGGCGTGACGCATTCACCATTTGGTTTGAAAGATTGGGCGAAAGAGTACGAAACATTTTGCTGTGTTGGTTTAAATAGTTTTCAAAAACACTGTATGGTGTACTACTGCATTACTGTTGTACTACTGCATTACTGTTGTACTACTGCATTACTGTTGTACTGCTGAATTATTGTTGTACTACTGCATTATTGTTGTACTACTGCATTATATGAAGTTTTTTGATAAAAGACAAAACTCGGATACTGTCGTGTCTGCAGAAATAAATCAAAAGGGTGTATCCCTGTTGGACCAAACTAGCTTTTTTCATGGTTTTGAGCCCGCGCCATTGTTCCGTCCCCACTTACTACCACCACTTCTTATTACACCAAAATCACCCAGTGCTATCTTTGACTCTATCAAAAATAAACGACGCAAATGAAGATATGTTCGAGAATATCGACCATTTATCACATAGTTCAAAGCTAGAGTGCTCATGGCACAATAAATGCTGGGTGCGAAAAGTAGTACTGACATTAGCTGGACTGTAATCACCTCAGCTGGACTGGGAAGTTCCATGAACCAAACAGTCCCTAATAATCCAAATCGAAATAGCACCATCAACCATCAACATCGCAGCTTCCAGAAACAACAAAATCAACAAAATAACCAGAAATCAGAAACCACAAAAATGAATTACCTAGAAGTACCAAGAACTACGACGTATGGCTGTATGGCACACGTGACCGCGCTCCATCTCACATCAACATGTCGGTGGAAACCCAGATCCAGCACTTGGATGAAGAAATCCAGAGCCTCGAGGCCGAGGTTAGGAGCCTTGTGCTGCAGCGTGAACAGCTCCAGCGGGAAATCAGGACCTTCGAGACCGAAAGCTCGCATAAGAACCTCGCCAAGCCGAAACTGGCCCCCATAAAACCAGTGCCTCATGAAACAGACGAAGCCCCGGCCTTGATCCACTACTCGTACTTTGACCCTTCCATCAGCAAGTACTTTCCAGAAATCCCCACGAATCAAAACAATTCGAGCTCTCAGGACCCCAAGCACATCCTAGAGACCATTCTGCTTAAAGCCACCGCAGGCCATGTGGCCTTGACCGAAAGCATCATGCGCTTTGGCGGAATCACCGCTTTCCCCATCAACCTGCACCTATACGATACTCAGGAGGATGCCCTACTTGGACTACGGTTCGATATGCTCTCTCCGGGGGAAGGCAAGTTTGTGACTCCTCATTATATCATTCTCCGGAGATACAACACCGAACAAAAGGACAATGTGCAGGCCCGGCCATGGAACATCTTCCGTTACACCACACCGGTGTACGTACCGCTAGACCAGTACCTGAAACACCTCCAGAACAAAAATGAAACAGAGGGCTTGCAGCGGTTTGCTGAGAAGGTTCGCCTGTGCTTGGTGCACGTGCTCTGGAAACACCATCTCTTTGACCAGGTGCAGGCCACCACCTTGGGCCAGGTTCTAGGTTCTCTGTCAACACAAACCATAGTATCAATCAGTCGGGACTTACAGTGTCACCATGTGACATGGAATTTCAACAACTCTTCCAGCAAAGTGGAATTGGTCTGTAACGACCACCAGGTGGAAACAAGTGACTGTACAGTTGGAGACCAAACGCACAGTTTAACCATTCAAGCCATGCTCTGCGAAACCGACCTTGAGGACCTTCCTAGTGTTTTCCACAAGATCGTGCGCTACATGCACGGAAAGGGGTTAATCAATTAAGTTGATCGAAATTAGTTGATCGTTTTTGGTGATTTTGAGCTGATCATGTTCATTTGCAGCAGATCACTGGTCACCCACATACCCTGCTACATTGGCATGAAGCTGAGTTGTATTTCTAACTAAACATCTTGATTGATTACAATATGGTACTGATAATGTGGTACTGGTGATTTGGTACTGATAATTTGGTACTGATGATTTGGTACTAATAATAAGGTACTAATAATATGGTACTAATAATTTGGTACTAATAATATGGTACTAATAATATGGTACTAATAATATGGTACTAATAATATGGTACTAATAATTTGGTACTGATAACTTGGTACTAATAATTTGGTACTGATAACTTGGTACTAATAATATGGTACTAATAATTTGGTGCTAATAATATGGTACTAATAATATGGTACTAATAATATGGTACTAATAATATGGTACTAATAATATGGTACTAATAATTTGGTGCTCATTACAGTGTTTTTTGAAACTATCAAATGAGCGCAGAAAAATGTTCAAACCACACTAGCAAAACTGATGGGTCAAAAAGTTTTGTACTTATGACTAAAAAATGCTAAGGATCAAGGACTTGAAATAAGCGGTTTATGTGAAGTCTTAATTAAATATTCAAAACACTGACTTTTTGAATTATTGGTTTCTTTGATATTGCTAGCGTGGTGTGAATCTTTTTATGGTGCAGGTTTGAATCGTTTTGAAGAACACTGCAATGACACAGCCTCTTACAAGTTGTTGTATACAGGATAGCAAGGAGACCAGTTTAGTTCCGTCCGATTTGACCATTGAATTCTAATGCAACTTGGTGTGAAACATTACGCCATTTGGTTTGAAAGACTGTGCTAAGAGGTACGAAACTTTTTGAATTATGGGGTTGAAACATTTTGCTAGTGTGGTACGAAACACCTTGTCGCACTGGTTTGAATAGTTTTCAAAAACACTGTACTTGGTGCTCCTAACTTGGTTGCAATGAATACCCCAAGGCTCTGGCCCACGAAAACCCGAAGGTGCCCATGCACATTAAGGCTGCACGCACTGCACACACCATTCTCTCCAACCACCCTGATGTTCGGGAATTCCTATCTCAGGTAGAGGAAGTGGAGATGAATATGACGCCACAGTGGCTGAATCCAAAGGGGCTGCATGATGGCTGCATTCCTGGCTGCATTCCTGGCTGCATTCATGGCTGCATTCATGGCTGCATTGAGAGTTGCATTGATATTGGTGAGCTGGCTGGTGGAATGTGTGGAGTGGTTAACGGCCCATGGGTAGGTCATCCTGCAGGTGCGCGGACGGTTGCTCCAGGCATTCTGACGTCAACTGCACCCAATCATATGACAAGTTCTTCCGTCACATCCAGACTATTTGAATCCCTGCAACTGTTCAGTTTCATAACAAAGTCAAATTCAAAGAAGACTACAGAACTTCATCCAAAAAAACACTTTGAAAGTCATCTCAACAATCCAAGCTACTATAATGGTCTCTCAGATTCTCCTCAAGACTCCTCCTACGCAAGATGTTAACTTGGCCTGGGACCAGGACTCGTCCACGTTTGAAATCAAAAATGTCCAGCTCCCCGAGCTTAAAGATGGCCAATTGAAGGTCAAGCTCTTATACTTTTCCAATGACCCCACCCAGAGAAACTGGATTGGAGCCAACCAGGATGCTTCCAGAACCTACTACGTGCCCATTGAAAAGGGCGAGGTGGTCAGATCCTTGGGCTTGGCCGAGGTGCTCGAGTCCAAATCCTCCAAGTACGAAAAAGGCGACTGGGTTGTTGGGCTTCTTGGCTGGGCTGAGCAATTGGTGGTTGATGACAAGCAGGTCACCACCAAGGTCGACCGCTCCATCCCTTCGGAAATGTACTTGTCGACTATTGGTCTTACCGGGTTGACTGCGTACTTTGGCTTGAAGAAAATCGGCCAAATCCAAGAGGGTCAGACGGTGTTGGTATCGGCCGCATCGGGAGCCACAGGGTCCATGGTGGTGCAGCTTGCCAAGCACTTGTTCAAGGCCTCCAAGGTCATTGGAGTGGCTGGATCCAAGGAAAAGGTCGAGTGGGTCAAGTCCTTGGGTGCAGACCACTGTGTGAACTATAGAGATGCTGACTACAAGGAGCAATTGCACAAGATCATTGGCTCTGACTTCGTGGACATTTACTACGACAATGTGGGCGGAGACTTCTTGGACTTTGCTCTTGGTCACGTCAAGAGGTACGGCCGTGTGATTGCCTGCGGTTCCATTGCGGGCTATAATGACGCGTCCAAGGCCTGGGTCAAGGACTGGTTCCAGGTGATTCTGAACCGGCTCTCGATCCAAGGATTCATTGTGTTTGACTTTGTCAACGAGTTTGGCGAGGCAATTCAGGATATCACTGGTGCTGTGAAGAAGGGCACTTTGTCTACCGATGGCTATTACTTGGCAGACGTGTCCAAGGAAAAGAGCCCACTTTCGGAGGTTCCTTCCACCTGGCACAAGTTGTTCACGGAGGAGAAGCCCAAGGGTAAGTTGATCACCAAAATCGCTTAAGCAAATGTGCTAACATTGTTTAGTATTGAATTAGAGATTATGTCTGGAACAGTAATCCAGTATGACGAGCAATTGAGTAATTTAGACGACAATATGATAAATTAGTATCAAATAGTCTTAGTCTTAGCAGTAACAGAAGTAGGACCTCTTAGTGATTGTAATAGTAGTATAGAGTACTAGTGCTATAGATTAGACCAGTACAATAGGATATTACAGTGATACCATAGCCTAAGGAGCAAGTGCGCTGGTCACTGACCTGAAGATTACTATCTATAGGACTATATATTAATAGTCTGTATATTGCAATGGGATAGATTGTAGAGGGACTTAGCTGTATCGATGACTGTATCAAAGACTTGAATATAGGTAAACCAGAAGGACTATGTATAGAGTCGTATATGATTAATCCTGGATTTGAAAATGTGGTCTTTGGCTCTGTTTATGTGTGGTGAATGAATACTATAGCTAAACGGTATAACCTAAAAATGTAGCTTGTAGGTAAGACTCAGTTGCGTATCAAAAAACGTAACACACACCGCTACACTCTACTCTACTGCTTTTTACTCCAGTACTAGCTCTAGATGTAATAAATTCAGTGTATCAGTAAGCAGAAACCAGCTACTACTACACTTATCCCTAATAGACCCACATCGTGGTTTCAAAAGACGTATAGATTGGAAAATACGACATATATAAAATCATGAAAATTTCCCTCTTAGCAGTTCATTTCAAGGAGTCAGTAAAAACCCGTCAGTGATTAGTGATCGTAACAGTACGAGCAAGTGTGCTATTAGACAAACAACATAAAGATATAAATACATTAGGACATGAATACACTTCAACTACTCAAGACATATTTATACATCTAGTTCAAGTTCTGGATTTCCAAATCATCTATGATACCGGGTCGTAGTGAACCTTTGATTCCAACCTGAATCTGAGTATGCGTCTAAGCACTGTGTGAATGTCTGTGAGTGAGATAGTCGGAGTCGGAGTCGGAGTCGGAGTCGGAGTCGGCTTTAGGCCTATGAATAAAGTTGTCTTTGAAAAAATCCTAGTACATTTAATAGTACTACTAGTGATATAGCAGAAGCCTCTGGTCATTGTCATAATGTTCCTAGTGATTGTTCATTCTCGGTTTTGCTTTAATTCAGCGGACTAATCTAAACCCTACAATGACTGAAACTCTTGGAATGTAGAGCTTAATATGTTTGAAGATATAGACGTAGACTACGCAATAGTCTATTGATATAGTGCATAGACAGCAGAGGGTAGACGGTACACAGCAGAGGATAGACAGCAGACAGCAGAGGATAGACAGCAGACTCCAGAAGATAGAGGCACACAGCAACAAATGGTCTGGATTCTATTATCTGATTAACATATAGACTGTTAGATCCACCATAGACTGGACATTACCTATAGAGACATTATAAAGCCTACGATGTCCGATCTCAACATTAGCCAATGTAAAAGCCGTATCAAAGGCTGTTGTGGAACTTCGAGCATCGGTAGCCCTTAAGTCCTTTGATCTAGTGGAGAGTTTTTCGGTAACACGTTTCTCTCAAAGTAATATAAACCACGGTTCCTCGCATGAGGAATCATCAACGAATACAAGTTTAGGTAACATACGTATAAAAGGACATAACAGAGACGGATTTGTAGGAATTTGACATGTTTTAATATTGTGAATAGTGGTTTACCTGCACTACGAACTTGGTATAATTATTCAACATGTGCACCCGATTGCAAAGATCGGCTGACAGTAGTCATACACAAGTATTGTCCTCTTTGCTAATTTCACTTGCATTGTCCAGACATAGAAGATTATATAGTGAAAACTACATCTTACATTTCTACATATTACATTTCTACATCTTACATTTCTACATCTCTACATCTCTACATCTTACATCTCTACATCTCTACATCTTACATTTCTACATCTCTACTACTGCACTACCATATTACTCTATTACTATACTCCTCTTCTCTACGACTATAGTGTATACTTAGTTGTGACTCTAGAAAGGAGTCTTGGTAGTTCTGAGAGACACTCTATTACATTTTTGGTGACCATCATTAAATTAAAGTAGGTCCGAGTGCCTAGCACCGTCTTATGGATGTAGAAGTCCAGAGTCGTACAAGCCGTGGTTTAGGTCCTCGTAATCCACGCAACAGTGTATTATGATGCGGGAGTTTAGAGCTATACTAAAACACCACCCCATATTAGACTCTCACTGGTTATTTCCTTAGCACTATTTTTCTACTAATATTGAGTATAAGTAATGTTGTTCAGTGAGTATGTTGTATTCCACATCTGAGCAAGAATATGTATGCTGGTGTCTACTCCAGTATCCTTCATGTGGTTTCGTCTATAGTATTAGTGTATGTAGTAGTGTGCTACAGGAGATTTCGATAAACATTTATTTTAATAACATCTTACTTGAACTCCGAGCCCCAATCAACCACGAAAAGGCTCTGAGATCTAGAAAGCGTTTCCAAAGCCGGCGCCCGTGGGCTGGTAGCCCAAGCCGGTATTCTGGCCCATCATAGATCCGTTGGTGATCATCAAGGGCTGGCCCGTACTCTCCTCCGCTGGGCTGGCATCATTCTTTCTTTTTTGCAAGTCGGCATACACTTCGTTCAAGCGTTTTTGGTTCTCGTAGGCGTACGAGATCTCGAATGGCTTGATGAATGTGCCCAAGTTGTGCAACCACGACAACTCGAGGACGTAGTCGTATTCGATTAAGTCGTAGGCAACGTATAAGAGTGCAACAAAACACTCGTGATTTCCGGTTTCCACAAAGTAATCCAAGAGTTCATGCGCAATCTTGGTGGACTTGGAAAGAGCTGCCGTTTTGAGCAAGTCGGCCCACAATTTGTCGTTCTTCAAGATGGAGATGGCCTTGCCAAACTTCTTGTGCTTGGTGTAGAGCGTGGCGGAGATTTGCCTGAAGAAGATGAGCGAGTGGTTCTCCAACCTTTCGGCCAAGTCCAACGAGTTGAATCTATTCGCCGACTCGTTCTCAACGGCAGACCGCAAAGACTTGTAATCTTCATCCTCAATCAACAAGTCATGGTATGCACTGTTGACAATGGAGTTGTTCTTGTCAAGCACGGAGATCAAGAATGGTTTGATCAATGGCAAGTTGTCGGACTTGACAAACATTCTAACGAGTCTTGGCAAGTCGATCTTAGGACTCAACACTGACAACAAGTCCACCAAAAGAGTGGGATTTTCCGCCATGTAGAAGTTAATGGCCTTGTAGTAGATCTCCAAGTTGGACACCTTGGCAATGATCTCCTTGAAGGACGAGTGGTCGAAAGCAACCTCGGATTTGTCGATCATGGTCAATGCTGCGTTGTCCCACTCCTCGTAGTGGCAGTACAAGAAAATCAACTCGGGGTACAAGTGAGCTTCCTCGCATGCGGTCAAAACCTTTGGAATGTTGATTCTGGACCAGAACAACTTCAAGTGTTCCATCACCTTCTCGGGGCTGTATTTGCAGTAGAGAATGGCAAGTTCTGTGAACATACCCATGTGAGCTCTTTCCAAGCCCAAACCACTTTCGAAAAGTGCAATGAGCTCATTGAAATAACCGTTGGTCTCGTAGGTCTTGACCAATTCAGGCAATTCGTCTGCATCAATGATCAAATTCAAGCCACAGATTTGAGCCAATCTGAATTCCTTGTTCTCAATACATGCGCTGTTGACCTGCTTCCACACGTTTGTGTTGGAAGCTTTTCTGGCACAGTCCACTGCTCCCTGGTAATCTTCCAAATACACCAAAGTAGTAGCCAACTTGGAGTACTTGGAGACATTGGAGTAGACGATTTTGGCGGCCTTGTAGTTCTTGGCCTCGAACAACTTGTCACCAATATCCTCCAAAACAGCCACGTTAGGGCCGGCCACAAACTTTTCGATGTCTGAAAGTCTGTCCAAAGAAGCATAACAGTTGATCAAAGCATTGTCAATCACGCTCTCTCTCAAGGTCTCTCTGGCCATGTCCAAGAATGGGATCAAGTCTTCTTCTTTGCCTGCACGTTCAGAGATTTCAATCACCTGTTCAAAGTTCTCTGGGTTCTTAGACTTGACGTAGGAGTCGATTGCCTCGGTAATACGCAACCCGTTTAATTGCGCAGTTCCCAATTGGTACCACAAATCGGAGGTGTCGTATTTCTCAGCATATTGTTCTCCTCTGTCAAGAGACATGATATCCTCCACCAAGACCTTCATGGCCTCGTTTCTCATCTCGAACTTGTCGTAGACATAGAAGGCTTCCTCAAGCAAGTCGTTGTCAATACACAAAGGAGCAATTTCCTCCACATCGTACTTGTCCAATTTCTCGAGGTAGTTGGCAACACGAGTAGGGTCTGCCTTGATTGCAGTGAGAATCAACAAGCCCTGCAACGAGGTGTTGTCGTTGAAAGGAGAAGGCTCCAAGATGATCTTCTCCAAAAGCTCGATCAACTCTTGGGGCAAGTCGTTCTCCATGAAGGCCTTGACGGTGATCGAAATAGGCTCGGGATCACTCAATTCCGGAATACCGGTCGAGATAACATGGTCAATGAGTTGTCTTCTGTGCTCATTTTCGGGAGACAAAACTGTTTCCCACAACAGGAAGTCCGACTTGGCCAACAAGTATCTGGCCTGGTACTTGTACATCTTGTTCTCGTTAGTGATGTTGATCAACTCGGCATTGTTACCACCCTTAGAGTAGGCAATGTAGGCCAAGTATGGGTCTCTCTTCTCACAGTATCTACCCACGGACAAAGTGTCGTAGTTGTCGTTTTCCTCCAAGAATTTTTCAGGGCTGTTGTTGGAATCAATGTAGATCTTGGCCAAAGTGTTGTACACTTCTTGGTCAGTGGATCCGCCCTCCAAAGTCTTTTCCAAAAATGGCAATAAGATCTTGAGACGGTTTCTCTTCTCCACTTCACTGACCAACTCCTTAAGAGGAACTCTACCCAAAACAGACATCAATAAGTTCTTGATGATGGTCTCATCACAGTCCACGTCCAAAAGTCCAGCAACAACTTGGGGGGTGTTGGCGGAATTCACTTGTTGAACGTAAACTTCAATGAACTTGTAGAACTTGTTTTTGTACAAGTACAAAATCAAGTCGTGAACAAAGTTGAATCTGTCGCACACAATGATCAAAGGCAATTGGTCATCAAGCTTGGCTTCTTTCAAGAAATTCTTAACCTTCTCTCCATTGTAGACATTGTTGTCTCTAACAACTCTCTCAATCTCCTTGATCTGACCAGTCTTGGCAGCAGCCTCGATATACTTGTAAACCACGTCAGGATCTTGGGTCAAGTTGACGATTCTCGACAAGTAGTACGACAAGCCCTCGTTACACTTGTAAGACTCAAAAAGTTTGATCAAATTCAAAGGACCGAGCAAGTCAGAGTACTTGCTGGCCACTTGAATCACGACCTGCAAGTTTTGTTGTAAGTTGTTGGTCATCAATTCGTTCAAACATGCCATGGATTGTTGCACGTTCAATTGGCCAAAGTAGGACACCAACCAGTCGGCAGGCAACACGTTGGTGTGCACAATGACTCTCTTGATATCCTTCAAGTCGTCGTAGTGCTCCAAAGCTCTCTGAAACAAGCCAGACTTCTCACACAATTTTCCAATGCTTGGCTTATCGTAGTGGCTGAACATTTGGTTACCCAAAATGGCATCTGCGACTTGGGGTGCCTGCAACAAGTTTGTTTCCAAAAGTTTGGTTTGCAAGTGGCCCTCCGCAGGAGAGTCATTCTTCAAAGCATCCAACAAGAAAGCAGTACCTTGTTGAATGTAGTTTTGAGAAAAGAACAAGTCAGCAATGTTCTCGACGTTCAAGCTGGTATCTCCGTTGGCCAACAAAGAAGTGGCGAACTCGCTAGCCTTGTCAGGGTTGACACGCACTAAGTTCTGGATCAAGTTAGTGTAGTCAGGCTCGTATCCAACTTTTTGACAGTAGGGCAAGATCTTGTCGAACTGACCCAATTCGGCCAAACAAGACACCACCTTGATGTTCACATTAGCACGAATGTACACGGCTAAGGCCAAAGCAGTGTCGTTGTACGACTTGACAATGTCTCCCAACTCCTCAGAAGAAGTCAACTTGTCTTCCTTCAACCACTTCTCAAAAAGTGGTTTACGGTCTTGCTGCAAAACAGGCTTGGCAAGCTCCACGGATTCGTACTTGTTCAACGAACCTCTGTCCAACAAAGTGGAGAAGTACTGTAAGATGGGAGAAATCTGGCCTGGTTGCGGTGTGATGTGCTTCAACTTGTTGATAGTATCCTGAGTTCTCAATTGCTCAGAAGAAGCAGCGATCTTGGCGGCATTGGCGTAGTCTCCTTGGTTCAAGTAGTTTTGGAATTGCTGGTTGAACAAGTTTTCGGCTCCAGGGAAGCCTCCACGAGAAGCAAGCGACAATCCAAGAGGCACATCCGACAACTTCTCCAAGACATAAGGGATGATCTTGTTCTTGTCCACCTCCACGGCCAAAACCTGACCCAGCTTGTTGATGGTGATGATACCAGTGCCGTCCTTGTAAGGAGCCGCCGTAAACACAGGGTCCGCGGTGATTCTGTTGACAAACAAGTTGGAACCAGTCTCGATATCGTACAAGTGGATGAAACCGTATTTAGTCAAGATGTAGATGATTCCGTATTTGTCGGACGCTTGCAAGCTGATGGGGAAGTCATTGGAAGCATCAGGAGGGAAAAAGATGTCCACGGTTTTCTTGGGGAACGGAGGATTGCCGTCAACATGGTCAATCTCAATAATGTGCAAGTTGCCCTGGCCGGAAGCTGTCTTGTTTCCAATACAGAAGACCTTGGTAGGCACGGATGCACCATTCAACTTTATCTGGGCAAACTTACAGACATGACCTTCAATGGCTTGGGAAACGCCTCTGGACTTGCAGAAAAGCTGAGTGTGACCAACAATTCTTCCGTCCTCCTGGGCAATACCAGTGACAGCAATCCAATTTAGAGCCGGCTCAGCAACAAAGTTTATGATCTGGCAATTGTTCAAGGTGGCATGTCTGTCGCTCATTTTTTCAGGCCCATTGTTGGTGCCATCAAAAACATTCCAAATGTAGATATTACTGGCAGTCACGAGTCCCAACACCTCGTCATTCAACCATTTCCAGAGCACAACAGGAGACTCCACGGTATGCGACTTCAACCGCTGCTTGGTGTCCAAATTGAAAATCTGCAAGGCCGTGCCGTTGGCCCGCAAGGCAATCACATTCTGCTTGGGGTGCATGATGGCGTTGTCAGCGCTCATGTTCTTTCTAGTAAGCTCAAAGTTCTTCTCCAAGTCCACAATGGCCACGGTATTACCCTGAGCCCCGCTCTCTCGCACACAGATGTAGTGGTCGGACTCTAAGGTGGTTGATTTGAAGTCAAGCGACAGGGGCTGAATGCCCAATTGGGTCAACTCCGTCAACTGGGTGAAGTTGATGGGGATGTCGGACATTTTGGTTCAGTATGGGCGAGGCTAGGCAAATAGACGATTAAACAGGGGGAGGGGGTCGACTAGTGATCAGGAAGCAACGAAGTAGGCGGTGCAAATCCCAAGGTGGTTGGTTGATTGTGGGGTTTGACACTAGTACTTGGACGCTGTTATGGAGCAATGTTAGGGGTACGTGTATTCGCGAGTGGGTGAGTTGTTGGATTAAGTAAGCGCGCGCCGCCGGTTGGTGCACGGGCCGTCTATATGCAGGAGAGAGAACAAGTTAGTTTCTAGTATTTTTAAAACGTTTAGGGTTTATTATTGAATTTATAACTGAGACATAGGAGGATTAGGTGATGATGTTTCTGGGGGCTAAAAATAAGCAGAGTGCAGTGTGATTTCGGGGGTAGGTGAGTGGTTTGGTGGAGGTTTAGATGGTTTGGTGAGGTGGAATGCAGCACCCGTGCACCATGCTACCTCAGCACAAATTAGGCCAACGCAAGAGGCCCATTTAAGTTTTTAGAGGTCAGAAAAGAGGTTTGTTCACTTTTTGGGGGTCTTCGAAATAGATTGGCAAAGTTCGGGGGTGTATGGAGGACGTGTGCAGGAAATACGTCTCTGTTGTCTGGACAATTCCGGGGTCCCACACTGTCTATGCAGTGCTCTATTCTCAGTGCTCACCAAACGTTCACTCGGTGCTCAGTGCTCAAGTGCTCCTCATAGTGGTTACCCAGCCTCATAAAGCCAACCATATTCAACAAATAAGCACTTTATAAGGAGCTTAGTAAATCAAGAATAAGCACTTTATAAGGAGCCAAGTAAATCAAGAATAAGCACTTAATAAAGAGCCAAGTAAATCACGAAATGTATTGCTAAATAAATTACAAAGTGTATCACTAAATAAATCGCTAATACATGGAATAGGTGATCCAACCAGACGTACCGAACTATAATTCTATTTTATCCATTCTTATTTCCGTTAGTCAAAAAGACGAGTAAAGCAATTTTTGGCATAGTATATTTTATATGACAAACATTTATAATACAATGTATGGTGAATTATCCCCATTTTTAGGGTATATGTAGTAAAGTGTAAAGTGTAATATTATCACTGATTGTAGGATATATAACAGGTGTAAAATATTATGTATTTTCCCTGATTGTAGGATATATAACAGGTGTAAAATATAATATGTATTTTCCCTGATTGTAGGATATATAACATGTGTAAAATATAATATGATATACCATATTTTATTATGAACTTCTTTTATGACAAACCTGATGTACTAACTTCGTGTGCTAACTCCACGGATCTTCATGTAAAGACTCTGGTCTATATAGTCCATGTCTCATTGACTGGGCGTGGGAATGGGTGCGAAATTGGAGAAAGTTCTGGCGGTCACTGGAGACCAGCTAGTGATTGGGAACCACAGATTATGAACTTGTGAGATCCAGATAAGAAATGATTTATTCTTGATCCACTTCATGCTTAGGTATGCACTTTAGTGGTTGAAACTTCAGATGGTGAATTAACCAAAGTGGGATTCTTAATGTCTTCAGTAACCCTCTGTACACTCTGAACAAGTCATATACTCAAAGATGGCACAATAGTCCAGTATACGCTCACACTATGGATCCAGGGGTTGCCAAAGTGCTCCCAAAAACCAAAAGAAGCTGGCATTCACCCTTCCAGAATAGTTCTGACACTGGCAGTGGGATCGCCAACAACATTTTATTCGAAGCTCTTGACTCCTTTGGACTCGGGCTGAAAGCTCTGGTATTCGGACTTCTGCAACTCGCTTCCAACAATTGCACCTTAAACAACTAACAACCTTTAACTCAATTATCTTGGTTTGCATGTCCAAAGAGAATGACTGAGTACCAGTGTTTGGCGAGGCCGTGGATTCTGCTCAAAATGATGATAACCTTGTTGCTTGTTCCGCGGAGGACCATCGCATAGTGAAAACTGACTGAAGATATTCCAGTGAGCCCACAGTTAATAAAGCTGTGACCCAAGATAGAAGTAGCCATTAGGTGCAGACCATACTTCCATATTCGATAATTTAACACTCTGTTTGACTTAGTGTTGAGATCCTGACATCAGTAGGATTGATGTTCCCAGCAAGTACTTTTGGTGAAGGGTATAGAGTTAACATCCTCTGAATCTCCCTCCATACTGTGGTCCATTGACAATTCATTGATAGTCCATGATTGGTGGTCCATATTAGTGTTTCATGAGCCCAAGACTCCATAGAGAGGCTTGACAATCTTGAATCTGGATTCAGAAATACCCGATTCCTGAATCCCACAGTCAAGTAATTCCTGTATACCTGGCTCCTGGCTTCCTAGCTTTCGTAAAAATCACTAAGAATACCAATTCCTTCGTCCTTCATAGTCCTGCTAATATGAAAGTGTTCTTGAGAGTCGTTTCTTAGTTTACCAGAATCCGTCAAGAACAAGCACCAGGGACAAGCACCAGGGACAAGCACCAGACAAGCACCAGGGACAAACACCAGGACAGTCTTTGCCAAAGAATGGTACTGCCAGTAGAAGTAGGTTCTGTTGAAGTTCTGGTAAGCCCATATAGTAAGCCTAGCCGTAGTCTATCATTGCATTCATGTCTGCCCTGATACAGACAATCACAATGTTGAATCAATAGCCAGTTGGATCCCCGGAAGTAAATAGCCAGTTGAACACTGGAACTGGTAGTCAATCTTCATTGCATCTCTCCATAGCTTCACTGTCTCAGTAGGAAAGTGGTGGTCCAGTGAATTATAAGCCTCGATATTTCGCAGACGTAAATGACTGCGATCCGCGAACACTGAACCTATGGGCTTTGAGTATATGATTCGAAATTCAGAATACTCGCACTCTGTCCCCACACACCATTTTCTGATGCTCTCTTTGGCAGTATCCAAACATCAACAACCTGAATATTACACAAGTCAGACCTCAGTGATCAACACATGTAACCACCACCCCATAAAATAAACAAAACAGTCAAAACCCATTCACCAATTGGATTTCTTGAATATTCAAATTCCCGTAGACAAATTCCTTGAGGCACATAAAATTGCTTATAGTGGCGGGGCAACGGTCTCTAGCACCTCCTCCACTAGTCGGTTGGTGAAGCCAGTGGTGGAGTGCGCATCGTCCATAGATAAGTGCCCATCCAAATACCTCCGGACCCCCTCCCATTCACTGCCATACCAATCGCCCGTAAGCATAGCAATCTCGGTTCTTCGTTGGAAGTCTAGGGTTTCGTCCGACGACGAAAAAAGCTCATTGGCCTCCCAGTCCACGAGCCAGTATGCAATCTTACGGAACGCCACCTTGATGTACTCAGGAGTGACGAATTTTGTGGCAGCAGACGTCCTCTCGCCATAAACAACGAGCGACTTCGCCAAGAGCATGATTCCTTTCTGCGCCCGTAGCGTAGGGCGGGTGGTTAGAGGAGCCAATGAACAGAGCCGGTGCGAGCGTGTGAACACCAAGAGAGAGCAGATGTACTCCTGGATTTCGGGGCTGGCATAGACGGACTCCACGTCTTTCCGGGCCCGGAGGAGTTCTTCCCGGGAAATGGCCGGAGGCACGGGTTCGTTGAGCTGGGTGAAGCTCTGGCAGAACCAGAAGCGGTCTTTCACCGGCTGACTCAACTTGGGAAACGAGCCGTGGGTTTCCAAAATAGGCAAGATAAGCGAAAAGTCCGGTGCTTTAACCATATACGGGCCAAGCTTGAGCGGTGTTTCAGGGGCTGTGTACCGGGACGCTAGAGTGTTGTATCTCTCCAACTGGTCGAATATGGTAGTAATCCCGATACGAGTGGTCAAGGGCATTTCGATGTTTTCAAGGTTTCTCCAGATCACCACCTCATGCAATACAGGCTGCAGACCATCCTGGCGAAGCACCATGCGGTCCACCAACTGCTCAAAGGTATGTTCATATAGTAGATCCACCTCCACAATATCGTGGATCCCCAAACACTCGGAAAGGACCTTCAGAAGGCTTTCTCTGCACGACACATAGTCCTGGGTCTGGAGCACGATATGTTTTTGGGCTATTAGAGCTAGGGCCGTGGCAGTCTTGAGGTTGTCCATGGATTCCAGTGACATCGCACAAATCAGTACCTCATTCTTATACCCTATCAACAGGCCCAAAAAAATCTATACATAAATGCCTACGTAGAGAGATGTGAGCATAGAGGATACGAGAGAGCAGAATTCAGAATATAAGAGAACTAGAGTAATAATCTATTGGTTGGCTTACTCTTTGTGTGGTGTGCTTATATGCAGTTCCTTCATTAGGCGATCAGTAGTACGACTCGTAACAAACCAAGTGACGTTTAGAAATATCTAGTTCGTCAAGTAGAAATCTTTTAGCAGCTTTAGTAATCAAGTTCCTAATTCTTAGTTTAAGTAAATCTGCTACCATGTTATATTCGGCGAGTGACTGTAGCCAGGAGTGCGTAGTACAGGGTACAGTGGAACAGTAGTATATGGTGGCACATGTTTGGTTACTTGAATTATACTATGGCCTAGCATTTGATCTTTTTCAATACAGTCCACAGTAATCTAGTTAGGGGAAGGACTAATTTGTGGCACTGGTTATGGCACTTGTTATGGCACTGGTTATGGCACTGGTTATGGAGGTGTAGTATTTGACAGTTGCGACTCAAACAGTATAAGTATAAACGCCGTCTACAGTATAGTACTAGGAGGTGGGAGTTTTTTTTGTCATTTCTGAAACAATACAATGGCTTATAATGACAGTGCATAAATTCATTGTACCAGTGCTGATCCACACCTATTATTATGGGGTGAAGCTTTGCTCGCATGGCCTTTTTCGAGTAGTATTAAGTCACCCTTTGCAATTCAAGTTAACAAAATAGTCTTGCACAAGCTTCAGTTTTGTAAATCAAGGATTACTCGAGGCAAGAGCCCCGAGAACGTGGTCGACCAAAGTGTCCTGCCTATCTCCGGCTCCTTGGTGCAAATCGCTTCGGATTTGGCCGGCTCTCAATCAATTGACTTGAACAAGATCCAATCCATTCTTCAAAACACAGTGAAGGTCCCCAAGAAAAAGTAGGACAAAAATTATGGGAAATGCCCTATGCTCTACTGTGAGAGAGTTTGATTCCCCAAAATTGAGGGAATTGAGGAAGACTCTTGAAAGCGAAAGACTCAAGGGACCTGGATAACGAAGTGTAGCCCATGTCTCAACCTGAATTGGCCATTTTGGATGAACTCCCCGAATTCTTTAACCATATCAGGAACACCATCAAGCTTTTTATTTTGCTTGAATGCACTGTGATCAAGTTGGAGGGAGCTTGAACCATACTTAACACAATTAGGAATCCACAAAAAAGGTACGTGGGTCAGTCAGAAACTCATTAACCTCTGTGGAAAAGGCGATCTCCAGCAGAAGGTATTGAAAACCAAGAGCTTGAAACCATTTTCATTGAAACTCTTCAAAGACCAGTTCGGAAATTCCGTGTTGCATTGCTTAAAGTTTGGAACACCCTACAACGGTTTTATATCGAGACCATGAGTGACAAGTTCTTGGAGATCGATTCCGGGACATTTGGAGCCCGATGCATCGGGATGGTTTTGGAAACCGCCGACAAAGACGCATCCAAGAAATCAGGAGAGTCATATGTGTCAAGGACAAGCTTCTCATGGTACAATATAATGTAATACAATGCATTATGCTACATCTACGCTACTACATGTAGACTACAAAATCTAGACTACTACATCTACACTACTACATCTACACTACTACATCTACACTACTACATCTACACTACTACATCTACTCGTAGTGTAATAATGGTAAAACCATCTTTACTTCAAATGCATCACTGGGATTTTCTATCCCTGAAACATTCGCTATACGGTTTTCATGATATCATCTTTCAGGATGAATTCTGACTTCGAACGTTCAGCCATAATCCATCACATGATAGCATCAGCTTAATAAAACTACTACTACCAATTATTAGATCCACAATAGGTAGAGCCCTGACTATTGAGGATTCATGAAGCCTACTCTGTCCGATCTTAATAATGGCCATTCCAAATGCCGTCTCTCATCGATGCGCAAAGTGCTACGATGGACCTCTTTCGAATATTCTAGAACAAATCTCACCTTTGTTTTAGAGGAGAGTTTTTCGGTAACACGTTTCTCTCAAAGTTATATAAGCTACTACGGGTCGTCGCTTGAGGAACCATCAACGAGCAAAGTATTAAAGAGGCATAATTGTATATAGAACATAACACCAAAAGTACTAGTACAATAGAAACCCACTACTATTATATTTATAATATCTTTCTCTTGACTCCTTTTCTCTCTACTTTTTTGATTCTTTTGACTGCTGCGGCTACTCATACTAACAGCTAGACATTTTTGGGGCCTCAAGAAATGCAAGAATATTCTTTTCAAACTACAAAATCACTCAATGTTTTCCTGCTATTTCCATATACATTGGTTCACCTGGATGCCCTTGCCGCATGAAAAGTAGATGAAATTCTATTGAATAAAGATGTACTTAGTGTTTTTATTATGCATCAGGAAGATATCCATCATATTTCTTTTTTTGTCCAGTCTTCTTCCTTGCATTCCTTAAAAATGTCTCTTTGAGCTAGATTGATATTACTACCCTAAACAACTGGGTCAAAGGACCTTTAAATAGAAGTTTCAGCTCAGCCAGATCTTGTAGTGGTGCACGGAGGGGCAACTATCCGGACAAATTTTTGTACAGACTCAACAGTTCAGGGCGTGAGTCTTCTATGTTGACATGTTCCCCACATCCTATAGTTTATCATGGTAAGTAAGAACCTAGAATGGAACTCCCTTCTTGATTTAAGGGAGGAAAACCTTGCCGTCATATACAGTTTTTTTGAAAACTATTCAAACCAACACAGCAAAATGTTTCGTACTCTTTCGCCCAATCTTTCAAACCAAATGGTAAATGCTTCACGCCAGATTTAATAAAATTCAATGTGGAGAAAAGTTGATCTGATGATTGTCTTATATAAATTCAGGAGTCTTGCAATATTAGTCAAGGCTCAAAACGGACGGGTTTGAACTGGAAGGGGTACGAAACTCTTTAAGTTATTGGTTTGAAACATTTTGCTAGTGTGGTTTGAATCTTTCATCGTGTGGTTTGAATCTTTTATCGTGTGGTTTGAATCTTTTATCGTGTGGGTTTGAATAGTTTTGAAAAGCACTGTACAGCGGTTGGAAGCAACCCTTCATGTACACAGACAAGCATGTGATATTCCGGTGTTACCCGGGCGGAATACCTTGAATCTCAGACTCGTTGTGAAATCGTTTCGTAACAATTTTTTGTTCTGGGTACAGGATGGAATGATCAAGCCAAATCATGGCTTGAAAACGCGCGTCTTTGGTTGCAAAAAATGAGGTGGGGCGAGCTGGAAAAGAGCGCACACTGATAGAATCTTTACATGCTATAGTATTCCAATTTTTTATATTTAGCTTTGTTTTACAAATCAAAGTCCTACACATCAAAGTCCTGCACATCAAAGTCCTACACATCAAAGTCCTGCACATCAAAGTCCTACAAATCAAAGTCCTGTACAATCTTTAACAACTTAAGTTTCGTCTGGGGCTTCCTCTAGCTTCAAGTCTAACGTTCGAGGACGGCATCGATAACATAATCGCTGGTTTCAGTGCTGAGAACTACTCATCTTCATGGTCATGGTCTGGGGAAAGAAGAAGCGTAGAATACACTGTTTGAGTTTGTCGAAAAGATCCGAAAATATAAGACGAACTTGAAAAAGCTTGTCCTTGGAGCAGGTGTCCCGACACGAGGCATGTGACATAATGCCTACTGTGGCAGGCTTAAATAGCTGGCCCACGAGGCCAATTATTTTCTTGTGAGATGGCGATACCGGTTTACCTGATGTGGTGTCCAAGGAAGGTAACTTATTGTTGGAAGAAGGAACATTTATTGTTGGAAGAAGGAACATTTATTGTTGGAAGAAGGAACATTTATTGTTGGAAGAAGGAACATTGCAGTTTCTTGGCGACAAGAAGGTGCTTGCGGAACAGATCTAGGACGCTCTACACCTATCGGTCGTGATCTTCGCGTGATGCACTGGCCACGGATGTCATCAAGGTAGACGACATCAAATTCATGCAGGCAGTCACAAAATGTCATTCATCATGCACTGGACAAAATGTCTTTCATCATGCATTGGAAGGTGGGGACATATGTAACACCGGGGCATGAATTGAAAATGATAGCCCGTATGTGGTAGAGAGGGCGAGTCCATTCGACACCATCAGGGGTCATGGCGATTTGATGGTGGCCCTGCATGAGCTCGAGCAAAGTAAGCCTTGTCCTATCAGCCAGTAGATCAAAGAAATACAGAAACAGAAATGGCATACCAGTTCTTGTCATCAAGTGCATGGTACTCAACGCAGAGGCGCATTGCACATTCCTTTTTCTTCACGAAATGAACTGGAAAACTGAACTGTGTGTGCTCAGGTTCGATTATTTCGGTATTGCTTTCGGAATGAGCGTTTGAGTACCACTGTTTCTATATTTCATTGACCTAATGGCTAACAAGGCAGGGTTCACTTTGCTCGACCTCGTGCAGAGCTACTACCAAATCGCAATGGCCCTCGTGTGTCGCCAAGTGTAAGGGATTGTCTGGGGGTTCTGTTGGCTCAGGAAAAAAGACTGGTTTCTCAGAAAAGTTCCCGGCGCATTTCCCTTATTTATAGCTACGGTGGTGGCTACGTGGCTGGTCCAGGGTCATTCTGCACGGATCTCCCAATTCTTGTGTTCCTGCAGGTTGCCCATGGGCTGTTATCTGCTGATCTGTGACTCTCATTCATGACAACTTATGCAATTTTCGTACATGACCTTGCCGTACAAAATGAGTGGTTAGTACATGACCTTACCATACAGAACGACTAGGTAGTACATGACCTTACCATAAAGAATGAGTAGGTAGTACCGCCCCAAACAACTCGAGATGTATTTTGAAGAATACATACCTATTTCACTATTTGGGCCTCTTTTCCATAGGTACTTCCAAACAATTCATTACAAAATTTTGAAAACGATCACGTAAGTAGAAAATTCCGGACATAGTATGAGATTCTCCTGTATTGTTTCGTATCTTAGGGGGCCTTGTGAACCCAGTACATTTTGGTAGTGTACATAGGTACTCTCAGGGTAGTTGAGTGCCTGCTTAAGCAATTGCGAGGACAATCTCCCAAGGATTGGGCTGAGAAACCATATGTTTGAAGTGTAAAGCAATCAAAACGAATTTGGCTGAAATTGACCAATAACTACTAGAATCCTACGACAGTCAATATTATTCCTTAACAGGGGACATCCTATGCTGTTTCATCAGAATACATATAATTTCAGATGTAACAGAGCCCTGTGATCTGCCTTTAGGCCTGGTCCCTAAGTACACATGAGTAGCTCCATAACTCTTCTCAGGAATCAAAAAAGCGTCAGCAGAAATTTCAAAACAATGTATAAAAAATACAGTAGCTCAAAAAACTGAAAGGAATGACCAAGTTCCGGTGGGCCAAGTTTGCGATTGGTCCCAAAGGACAACGCACAACGCTGCAAACCAAAGATACCAAGCAATGTAATCGCCTGGTTGAGAAAAAGATGATGGAGAAGTTCAAAAGCATAATTATTACACTTGAAGGCTGAGCAAGGCTGCAAAACCCTAAAGTGTAGTGGCCACCTCTGATGATTTCAAGTACTGTCATGGTAACCACAACCTTCATGAAATTTTAGAGCTGCAAAACTACACTCGGTCATTTTCAAGCCAATAGCTACTGCAATTATAGACCTTCCTTTTGCTTGATGGCTAGTATTGACGGGTCAACCACATGAATCTGAACGACAGAGCACTCCAACCTTGGTTATCCTTGCCCTTTCCTGAAATTATTATTCGAGCAAATTCTTTCAATCAATCGAGCATGAGTTTTCGGGCTGAATAAATCAAATATTGCTCATCTTGAAACAATTAACGAACTCTGGTCACTCTCCCTCAAAAACTTTCCCCATGAGACGCGACAATACTCACCAAGAAAAAAAGTGAGAATATGCGACAGTACAGAAATAATTATACATTCAGTGTTTTTCAAAACTGTTCAAAGCAGCGTGGCAAAACAATTCAAACCACACTAGCAAAATGAAGTATACCAATCATTCAAAAAGTTTCGTAACCCGTCGAACAGTCTTTCAAATCATGGCGTAATGTTTTACACCAACTTTCATCAGAATTCAATGTTCTGAAATCTTATAGCTAGAGGATTGTCTTATATGTACTACATTTGGGAGACTTACAGTACCAGTGGAGGGCTAGAACGGACGGAACTGAAGTGGAGAGGTATGAGAGGTTTTGAATTATTGGTTTGAATCGTTTTGTCGCACTGGTTTGAATCATTCATCTTCTTGGTTCGAAACATTTTGTGGGGATGGTTTGAATAGTTTTCAAAAACACTGTACCCTACTAATTGACTAAGCTGCCATAGCACTTATTGGAGTCCTGTACTATTTAGGCCCTTCGTAGCTCCAGAAATCCAATTATCCAGATGATCTTTTCACGTATTCAGGTGTTCACTTACATCTATGGCTATCTTTATGTTATGTTCTTTACTCTATTTATGCCTTACTAATACTTTTCTCGTTGATAGTTGCTCAAAGAGAGGAAATGAAAAACTAGTCACTTCAACAATGGTAAGGATTGTTCGAGAGTATTCGAAAAGGGCCATCGTGGCACTTCGTGCAGGAATGATTGGGACACAGCGTTTGGAATGGCCATTGTCACGATCGGAAAGAGTAGACTTCATGAATCTTCTATAGGCAGGCCCTGCCTATAATGCATCCAAAACTTTATGTATCAGAAAGTTCAGTAGTCAGTTATTTAGTCGTCCACCTGTCAGGTGCCAGAATTCAGGTATCAAATACCAAGATTCAATTACCTGAATTGCCCATCTATCAATTCTGACATTCAGCTATTCACTTTCACTTTAGATGTTCACTTTAGATATTCACTTTAGATATTCACTTTAGATATTCACTTTAGATATTCACTTTAGATATTCACTTTAGATATTCACTTTAGATATTCACTTTAGATATTCACTTTAGATATTCACTTTAGATATTCACTTTAGATATTCACTTTAGATATTCACTTTAGATATTCACTTTAGATATTCACTTTAGATATTCACTTTAGATATTCACTTTAGATATTCACTTTAGATATTCACTTTAGATATTCACTTTAGATATTCACTTTAGATATTCACTTTAGATATTCACTTTAGATATTCACTTTAGATATTCACTTTAGATATTCACTTTAGATATTCACTTTAGATATTCACTTTAGATATTCACTTTAGATATTCACTTTAGATATTCACTTTAGATATTCACTTTAGATATTCACTTTAGATATTCACTTTAGATATTCACTTTAGATATTCACTTTAGATATTCACTTTAGATATTCACTTTAGATATTCACTTTAGATATTCACTTTAGATATTCACTTTAGATATTCACTTTAGATATTCACTTTAGATATTCACTTTAGATATTCACTTTAGATATTCACTTTAGATATTCACTTTAGATATTCACTTTAGATATTCACTTTAGATATTCTACCATCCAACTATGTCAATGAATATATTCAGGTATCAAAAAGTCAGGCCAGCTATTCAACAGTCAGGGGCTCGCAATAGTACATCAACTATATCATATTTCAGTGCCCTCTATCAGTATGCCAGTGACTTTCTAGTCGAACAATAAGTCCAGTGGCGAAGCTCTAGAGCGAAAACACACTGGGTGGCCCGTCAGGTGGTATACGGACAATTATAGTTATATCTAAGGTGTTGTTACCCTACGGTCACTTTGAATGTTTTAATTTTCTCTAGTTTTCTTAATCTACATATATGCATTAGAGCTCGTCACTAGGCATCATTGGTATTTCAGAATATCTATGATACAGTCTTAGTGAATAAAGTCAGAACTCATAGACACAAGGAGTAAGGATTGATCGTGAACCATGTCTTGATATAGGGTTGTAGTCAGTGATACAGTAACGTATTCAGCACTACGCTACACTATAATCTAAATGCAAATCGATGATTTCATTGATGGTATTTATTTATATGACTTTAAGCTCAATACAGTATTTTCTTTGGGTCTTTTAGACTGATTGCAAAATACCATATGGTGGCCGGGCTCATAACCTTAATATGAGGAAGTGCTTTTTTAAGTAAAATCTAAATGTCTCTGTACTCGGAGTACTTTAGTTATAGTCTAATTTTATTCGATCAATAAGTTTAGTGTGTCGAAGCTCTAGAGAGATCGGCAACAGAGTATTCGACAGTAAGAGTGTTAGAGTAAGAGTAAGAGTGTTAGAGTAAGAGTAAGAGTATTAGAGTAAGAGTAAGAGTATTAGAGTAAGTATTAGAGTAAGAGTCTTAGACAGTAATTCAGCATTGGACTATATTGTTGAAATAAGTTGGTCAAGTAAGGAGACAGGTTTTATTCTATGGTTCTACGGCTCTTGACGTATGTATGGGTGCGCACCCAATACACCATCTCCAACCAACACTGGGCGCACTGTAGAAGTACTACTAATTAGAGTTCGCACTTCTCCCAGGCGTGCTCAGTTCCTCCTCCTAATCGCGCGCTACTACTCACTCACTACTCTTCGCGCAAGTCTTCGCACACCAACTACCACTTTCTTCGCACCATCGCACTAGTCTCGCACACACCTAGTGCTGTCTACTATTAGTGCTACTACTATTAGTGCTACTACTATTAATACGATTACTGACTATTATTACTGACTATTATCACTGGCTGTCTACTCACTAGTAGTATAGTGCCTACTGCCTTATCACTATCAATACTGACTACGCTGACTACTGATGGCTCCGCCGATATATGTCAAGGGAGGCGTGTGGACCAACGTCGAGGACCAGATCCTCAAGGCAGCAGTGTCCAAGTATGGACTCACCCAATGGGCGCGTGTGGCATCGCTTCTACCCAAGAAAACCGCCAAGCAGGCCAAGGCCCGGTGGAATGAGTACCTCAATCCCTCGATCCGCAACAATGAGTGGGAGAAACACGACGACGCCAAGTTGCTTGATCTCGCCAAGCTCTTGCCCAACCAATGGCGCAGTGTAGCCCAGATCATGGGCAGAACTGCCACGCAGTGTGTGGAGCGGTACCAGAAGCTCTTGGACGCCGCAGTCAATAATGGAGACAGCGATGATGAGCACGCTGAAAACGTAGACCTTACGGGCCCGGGCATCGAGGCGCTCCCGGCCTTGGGAAACGCCTTTGAGAGTCTTCCGTCGCGGCCAGATGCTGAGGATATGGATGAGGACGAGAGGGAGATGCTTTCGGAGGCCAAGGCCAGGCTTGCTAATACCCAGGGTAAAAAGGCCAAGAGGAAGGACCGGGAACGGCTTCTAGAGGAGAGCAGACGCATTGCCTTGCTCCAGAAACGCCGGGAGTTGAAGGCTGCAGGTATAAACGTCAGCTTGACCCTGAAAAACAAGGCCAGACGAAAGGAATTTGACTATAACGCTGATATTCCCCATGAACGTGTTCCTCTTCCGGGCAAGTACGATGTTCTGGCCGAAGAGCTGCTGAACGTGGAGCTGCATGTGGCGTTCCAGAAGCAGGTGAGTGTGAAGGGCCTAGGAGAGGGGGTTCCCAAAAAGGAAAGGGAAAAGACGCTGAGGACCAGTATCAAGTCTGCTGCTGGTGTAGTGACTGGTCTCGATGAGCACCAGAACAAGCGGAGGAAACTCCACTTGCCATTGCCTGGAGCTGCGGATGAGGCCCTGGAGATCGATTCTCATATCCTACAAGTTTCACGAGAATTATCTCAAAAGGATTCAGTGCCTGTTGCAGGTGATATTCAACTACAGCCCAAGAAGTCAATGTCCCGGAAAAAAGTGGTGGCGCAGCTCAAGAAGTTGCTACTGCAGATGCCAGAACCTACCCGGCAGAAACTGGTTCCATTGCAGACCGAACTTACAGTTCAAAGTGAGCCCATTGCCGATATCAGTTCCAAAGCCATTTCCAATACAAATGCCCTAGAGTTGCTACGGCAGGTGGACGAGCAGGCTATGCAGTCCCAGGTGGTGCAGCTAGGTCTTCCTATCCCGTCCCCAGATACATTTGATGTGGAGGAGCAGGACCCTATTGCACTGCAGATTCTCCACGAGGCCAGGCTTCTCATAAAGTCTGATTACGACCAGCAAGTGAGCTCACTTCCTTCCCGGGTGCAGCCTTTGGACAGTAAAGCGTGGGAAAAGGCAGAGGCAATGGTGGAGGAAGAGATTGAAAAAAAGCAGTCTCCCCAAGAGAAAAAGAAGTCTCTTCATAAAAAGGTGCAAGAACTAGTGGACCTGCAAAAGCTTCCGGAACTGCCCCAAACTATTGATACCATCTACCAAATACTCCATGACTTGAATGCCAGTGCCCATGATCTGGATACACAAATCAGCCGGCTGCTGGCATTGATGGATAATGCCCAGACGTTTTCCAGTATGTGTCAAGAAATTCAGCGAAATACGGAACAGCTCCACAATTATACTTCCGAGCTCAACGTCACCAAGTCTATTGCACAAGATGAAGAAATCGCCATTCAAACCCGTCTGGCCATGCTCTCGGATCTAGTGGACAGCGTGAGAGCAGCAGAGAACAGAGTAAAGACTGTTTATTCCAGGTGACCTGGAGTATGGCTTCTTTCACCATCCAATGGTTTTCCAGGGCGCAGATGGTACTCGGTGCCAGTGGTGTTATTTACAGATCTTGATCTAGATCGCTTATACGCTGCGGTTGTACTGCTAACCACTATGTACAATGTTGGATCATCACTACTAAGTGATACACCTATCCATTGTTGACTGGACACTAGTTGTCGACTGCTGAGTGACTCATTCACACTTAGTGACATTTACCACGCCGTGATGTACTTGGTGATTTCTTGATGGACCAGTGATGCACTACTTACACTACTGATCCTGTGTTAGTGATTACTTGGTCTTCCAATATTGTTGATACCCAGTGACCCACCGAGTCTATTAATACTGTTGATATCTACTCGAAGTGCACGGTCATTCTCCCAATAGAGACCATATACGACTTAGTGGTCTTTATCTATTGCTAATGGCCCTGACTCCATATCAAATATAGTCAGACCCATTATTCCCCACACTGTTCTGCCACGCTATACACTGTTTCTTAGTGACGTGCCAATGATGGAACAATTCGGGGTACTAGGGAAGTGTCGGTTGTTGCAGCCAATGAGCCATGTTCAAGTCCTATAATTCCACAAACCGCTTATTTACACCCAATACATGCACCGACATCTCTATCACTCCCACTACCACTACCACTACAGTGAGTAAATGTAGGGTTTTCATTTGGACATCTGAGCCATATCCATGATTATTCATTCATGACAGATCAGTCTTATAACCTAGTCACTATAGTTTCAGACTGGTCAAGAGGTCTGGCAAGTATTAGAAGTCATTCAGTCGCTAGTCTTCTAGTTGTCCAGTTGCTATCATGTTCAAGCAGCATTCAGTCATCTAGTAATTAGACTACTACATCTTCCATCACCTAGATACCTCCATCATAGTCTCTAGTCTTGTGGTCTCTAGTCCTATTTGAGCCACCAGAGTCACATTGTAGTCTAGAGTCTGGGTCTATTCATCACTACGTTCTTCTGGCGATTACCGCAGTCGCTTTGGTCACTCTGGTCACTCTGGTCACTCTGGTCACTCTGGTTATTTTGGTACTTTGGTACTTTGGTACTTTGGTACTTTGGTACTTTGGTACTTTGGTACTTTGGTATTTTGGTATTTTGGTATTTTGGTATTTTGGTATTTTGGTATTTTGGTATTTTGGTATTTTGGTATTTTGGTATTTTGGTACTTTGGTACTTTGGTACTTTGGTATTTTGGTATTTTGGTATTTTGGTATTTTGGTATTTTGGTACTTTGGTACTTTGGTATTTTGGTACTTTGGTTGCTCAGTTCACTGGTCACTCTAGTAATTCAAAGTCATCTTCTGGCATCGATATAGCCATCTCGTCACTATTCTTCGAGTCACTACCAGTCACTCTCTTAATCTTAGCAATTACCTACTAATCTAGTGTTACCCAGAGAGCTCGTGACCATAGGATTAATCCAATCGCTATACTCTCTCACTAGTACTCTGCTACTCTGATCACTAACCTCATCCTGGCATGCCATCCTGTTTTCCGCACTATGTACCACATTATAACAATACGTCCAACGTCTATACTCTTTCCGCTCCCACCCTCCCTCACTCTACACCACCTCACTCTGCGCTCTACACTTACGCTCTACACTTACGCTCCACACTTGCGCTCCACACTTACGCTCTGCACTTGCGCTCCACACTTACGCTCTACACTTACGCTACCTCAGTGCACTACGTCACACCACTCCAGACAACACTCAATCTCTACTCAATCTCTACTCAATCTCTACTCAATCTCTACTCAATACTTGACCATATTAAACTCATAAACTACTAATACTCTAAAATCCCCTGGTGTTTCCTTAAATACATAATAGTTTACTTTCGATCATTTGTAGTGAATAAAAATAATAGAAAAATGATGGATAGATGTGTCAGATCAGATAAGCTTAGTATGTGGTTCTGGTGGCTGTTTACTAGGTGTCGCGCTCTAGTAACCGTACCTCTATAATTATAGCACTATCTACTGCACCCTCATTATATCCTAGTCACCACCGACATTCCTCCTGACTCACTCTACCCAGATTAAAACTCACTACTGATATACTACGTCCTTATTCACGGACTGCTGCATTGACTTTCTGACTAGTCTCTATACAACACCTGCTACATTGATCACCTGCTACATTGATCACCTGCTACACTGACCTGATTGACTGCCATGTTCTGTAATCTCCTACAGATTCCGTTTTTAGTGGTGGACCATGTGGACGTCGAAACCGCGTTGTCGGAGACTATACGAAAAGACTTCTTCCAGCCCGTATCGGCCTTCTCCAAAGATCTACTGTTGGTGCAAAGTATTCATACCCTTACAGTGCAGGGGGCCAAGAACCCGTCGGTGGATCTCGCCCAATACGAACAAACGCTTGCCCAATACTACCATATCATACGGGACATCGAGCGCAAGTTCCCGGATAACATGGTGACTTATGACTGGTACCAGACACTAGGCTACCTGCCGCGACTGCACCCCACGTCCAAATGGAGTGGGGTCAAGGCCAACTTGGTCTACCAGCTTGGCTCGTTGTACTGCCATAAGGCACATCAGGAAAGTCGCCATACGGAGGAGGGAACTCGGAATGCTTGCAATTACTTTAAGCTCTCTGCAGGCTGCTATGAATACTTGGCTCGTAACCCGGGCCTTGACTTTGAGAAAACTGCAATTGACACGCTCCAATGGGTCATGTTGGCACAAGCACAGGAGATTTTCTGGCAGAAGGCCATAGGAGGGAAAAACGTTAAGAACTCGTTGGTGGCCCGGCTTTCTATGGAGGTATCGCGCACTTATGCTAAGGCATTGGAATATGGCACTTCGTCCAGTTGCATTATTTTGGAATGGATCAATTATATGAAGGTTAAACACTTGCACTTTAAAGCGGCTGCCCTTTACCGGGCTTCGGTGCAGTGCTTGGATATCTTTGAATATGGCCAGCAGGTTGCTTACTTAATGCAGGCTCTGAAGGTGTGCACCGAAGCCCTGAAGTACAAGCTGTACGTAGAAGAGAGCGTGCTACAAGACTTGGCGGGACTCACAACCACCGTTCAAGAGTGTCTACGGTCTGCAGAAAAGGACAACGATCTTGTTTATCTCAAGCCTGTGCCGGAGTTTGGCGATTTACCTGAAATCCAGCCCATTTCCATGGTAGAGCCCCAGGTCCCACAAACCTTTTCGGAGGGCGATGGTCTTGTATTTAATGCGCTTCTTCCATTCTCCATCATTCAGGTCGGACAAGCCTTTAAGGAACGTCAGGATGAGTACATTGTGCAGAATATCAAAGAACCATTGGCTGCGTTGTCCCGGATGTTTGCCAAGTTTTTGGCCTCTCAGAACCTTCCTTCATCTCTTGACACCCTTCAGCGAACAGAGTCTCTTCCAGATACCATCGTGGACCAGTCCCGGGAAATTCTCTCCATTGGAGGGACCCAGTTTATTGAACGGTCGATGGACGATATTTCTGTTTTGGCCAACAACTGTACAGAGTTGGTGGCCAAATGTGAAGAGCGTATTGAAATGGAAAAGAATGAGGACGATTTTATGCGCCGTCGGGAAGGCACAGCTAGATGGTGTAGGGTGCCATCAGAAGAAGCAAGTGCAGACTATACTTCGCGTTTGAACAAGATGCGGGAGTATCTTGACCTTGGCAAAGGCAGTGACAAGTTGATTGGCCAGAGCTACCAGAGCATTAAGGCCGAGCTCGAGGTGTTTTGCGGCGGAAAAGAGGCATTGTTGAGGAGTATTCCAAAGTCAGACTACCTCAAGTTGAACGACGGCTTGGCTGTATGTGTATCAGATCTACGCAACCTTCTTTTGAAGGGCCAGGATATGGATCAGACGAGAGAGCGCTTCTTGTTGAGTCTAGAGCACAAGTTCCGGGATCAGAACATTCTCTCCAGTGTGATCAGTGCGGCCCGTACAGATCTCAAGGCCTACCAAGATGAACAAGGCCAAATCGAGCCACGCAAGTTCGAGCCTATTTACGAAAAACACATTAAGGTATTTTCTAGTGACTTGGACTACGTCCAGCAACAAAAGAAGCAGCAAATGGCGTTGGAGACCGAGATCTCTGATGCAAACGGCCGTTTTGTCTCTGCTAAGGAAAGTACTAGTGGACCAGCCAACGATGCCCGCTTTGTGGCTCTACAAAAATTCCACAATGTGTACGTGGAGTACCTTGAGCTTGTGGCAAACCTCAACAAGGCATCTACATTCTACTCTGATTTTTTGAAGAAGGGATCATTGGTGTTGGAGGAAATCGATGAGTTCCTCTACAATCGACGCCAAGAAGCACGTGATCTTGGGATTTTGATCCGGAACCAAGATAACCTTGAGGGTGTGGAGAACTCCATGCGTACAGGATCTCATTTGGCGGCTCCAACGGGACACCGGGCATTTACTTGGGATAGAACGAAAGATGTCCGGTTTGGCTAGTGGCGTTGTGTGCAGGACACTAAATGTTTTCTGCAGTGCGACATCAAGAAGGTTTCGGTATTTTGCGAGAGGCCTATGCTCCTACGCTACGTGCGGTATCTCAAGAACTACGTGATGACCAAGCCCAAAAAAAACGTCATTGCCATTGTGGGCACCACCGGTGTCGGCAAATCACAAGTATGTTTCTTTTTTGGTTTCCCTTTCCTGCACAACTAACAGCAAGTTCAGCATAGAGCTAGCCAAGTCGCTCAATGGAGAAGTGGTCAACGCAGACTCCATGCAGGTGTACCAAAAAGTGCCCATCATCACCAACAAGCACCCCCTTGACGAGCGGCACGGCGTGGCCCACCATGTCATGGACCATATACCCTGGAGCCAGGACTACTTCATCCACAAGTATACGCAGGAGGCCCAGGCAGCCATCGATGACATCCATTCCCGCAACAAAACACCCATTATAATAGGAGGCACTCATTACTACTTGCAGAGCTTGTTGTTTCATAATAAGACTGTGGGGGAAAAGGAACTGGACTTGGGTGTCGTTCCACTCACAGAAGACCAGAAGCAATTGCTCGATGGGCCTGTGGAGGCAATTTTCTCCAAGCTAGCGAGTGTTGACCCCGTAATCAGCGAAAAATTTCATCCTCAGGATAAACGCAAGCTCCGCAGATGTTTGGAGATCTACTTCACGACTGGCCAGAAGCCTAGCGATATGTACCGGGACCAGAAATTGGACGAGATGGAGGATTCCTCACTCAAGTACAACACGCTTCTTTTCTGGGTCTACTGTGATCCCCAGATTCTTGCAGACCGTCTAGATAAGCGAGTGGACACTATGATGGATAACGGGGCCTTGGAGGAGATCAAGGAATTAAACGAGTTCTACTCCGCGCACGTGCCTGCGTTGGACCCCACCAAAGGGTTATGGCAAGTAATTGGCTTTAAGGAGTTCTTGCCGTGGTTACAGAATGGCCAATCAGATAGCAGGCTATTTGAAGACGGCGTGGAGCGCATGAAGATCCGCACTCGACAATATGCCAAGTACCAGGTCAAGTGGATCAAGAAGCTTTTGGGCGTGGAGTTAATCAAAGAAGCTCGTTTTAATTTCAAGTACGGGGGAAAACTCTACATTCTCGATGCCAGCGACTTGACCCAATGGAGCAGCACAGTGAATGATCGAGGTATTTCGATCGCAAGCAAGTTTTTGAAAGACGGGCCTTTGGCAGTCACAGAAGATCAAGCCCCAGATCATTTGCAGAATATGATACCTACAGCAGAATTCTTTGACACGTTCCAGAGCAACAAGAAAATCGAATCTGCAAACTCCTGGAAACACTACGAGTGTCCTGTGTGCAAGGACTCCAAAGGACAGCCGCTTTTAGCCGTGGGAGAAGCCAGCTGGAAGATACACGAAAGTAGCAGAAGGCATAAACGGCAAGTTTCTTCGGGCGAGAGGAAACGAAAGCATGAGGAGCTCATAAAGAAGTATAAGTCAAAAGAAGAACTGAAGGAAGAACTGAAGGAAGAACTGAAGGAAGAACTGAAGGACAAAGAAGAGCCCTGCACAAAGAAGAAGATAGAATGTGAATGACGAATAAGGAAGTTTTCAAGTTATTAAATTGGTGGATATCATGAAACGATGAGGAATGGAGGAAGTACTGCCTCCACTCATTGATTCTGACTCGTTGACTCCACTTCATCATTAATTTAATTACACTATTCACTCCATTAGAAGAATATACATTAGAGTAAAAGTATAAAGTAGTGTGGACTATGCATTAGGTTGTATCTAATATTCAGGAAAGCTACACCTGAAAGACCAAATTTGAATTTGAATTGACCAAAACACTTTTTGGTCTTTGGGCTATCATATGCATCTTTTTTTTCATGTTTCTTGTCCTTTTCCAGCTTGTAATGGCTTATTCAAGATGAATTCAAACTACATCGTGGCTCAAAGCATAATTCAGGAATTTCAAGCTTCGTTCCTCATGGCCCAATGGTCAAGGCGTCTGGCTACGAAAGTAACCACTTCTGTTGGAACCAGAAGATTCCAGGTTCGACTCCTGGTGGGGAAGCTTATTTTTTGCATCAGGTAACAAATGCTCGCGTATCGGTGAATCTCATTTATCACGTCAACATCTCACATACCTCCAACCCCATACACTACAGCACACTCCTACCGTAGCTCATAGCTCCAGCACATGAAACTCTTCAGCTTACTCATCCTCAACAAGGCCGGAGGACTCATATACCACCAGGAAATCAACTCCGGTCTCACCAAGCTCGCCGTCAATGACTACCTCGTCCTAGCAGGCACTCTCCACGGAGTCCACGCTATAGCGACCAAACTCCGGCCCGCTGCAGCCCGTGACGGTGCCGACTCCTCAATAAATCAGCAAATTCTTTCTTCATCTCGTGCAAAACTCCCAAACACTAATCTCCTGGGACTTCAGCACGTGGATACCGACCAGTTCAGCATATATGTGTTCCAAACCCTCACCGGACTCAAGTTCATCATCATAACCAGCCCAACACACAAGGCTGCATATAACCCCGTGCAATTGGGGTCGGGAATCGGCGAACTAAACCGTCAGAATAGTGCCGTAGGGAATGTATATAAGCAGTGCTACATGTACTACTGTGACTATGTGATGAAAAACCCGTTCTACTCGCTAGACATGCCCATCAAGTGTGCTATGTTTGATGAAAAAATCAAGGCCCTAGCACTGGTTGAAGTAGCGGCTTGAGGTAATAGTTTGAAAGTGACTCTAAACACAACTATCCATCCTATTTATCTATTCAGAGGAAAACTCTAGTGATCCGATGACTACTGATGTGTCCACTGATTTATTCAAGTACCAAGGCATTTACACATGAGTAAATGTTGATTTCAATGTACTTGCTTGACTACACTAACATACTGTTTATGGACGCTCGTGTGTCTGTCTGGATGTGACACCAATTCGCCATGATTTAAGATAATAAGTGGCTTATTGTCATTGTCCTCGTTACTTAGCATTGGAGGAAAAGATGTTCAACCATAATTGATTCGAAACTTGCCACGATACCTGGGTTATCACTAGAATTTGGAACTGTTCCTGAATTGTGTTGACTTCTTCCTGGATTGTCTGGATTGTCTTGTCTGAGTTGTTGGACAGATAGAAGGAGCCACGTGATGTTGATCATTCCTCGCATCCCTTCCCCTCCATATGCTGCTCTACGGAGTGTGCATTATTCCCGTATCATGAATTCCTCCTGCATTTTTGTCTATCGAGATGAATACGCCGATCCCGGACTTCTAACAAGCATCACTAAGATATAGTACATTAGTATACTGTGTACTGTGTTGAAAATTTACTCGATTAAGCATTCTCCGAAAGACTATGTTTGATGTATTGGATTCTGGTTCTAGAGATGCGCAGTCAATACCGGTCAATGGATGGGTTTCTAGACTCAGCTGTCCTTCTATGGATATACTCAGGCGGTTTCCAGAAACGCAGAGTCAATGGTATCTCACGATCCTCCAAGGTTAATGAAACACAAAGACTTTAAGAAATTTTTAGTTGCGAACGTGGATCACGTTTGTGTTAGGATGGGTTCCCATTGTATAGATTTATTGGCGAGGCCAGTATATCTTTGAATTTTGACTGTCACACATCGCAAGACAAATTCAGGGAGTCAATCAAAATACAATGATACCGTTTGTTATTCTGATTTATGGACCGTGCCCGAGAACAATGCTCACGCTGGTTTCATATACCGAGCACTTAATATTCGGCAACTGAGTATCAGTGAAGATCATAAACAAGCTGAGTGCCCATTGAAGCCTATACCTATGCATGTACCGATAAGTGCTGGGTTCATTGTGCCCTATCATTGTTCCTAACATATCTTACTGTACACTCTCTACTTACCATAGTGAAGTGTAAGTAGTGTAGTGCATTGTTAATGAAGAAGCCTAAGGGCTCTTCAGGTGCAAGCTGGTTCCGAGTTGATTGGGAATATCAAATACACACATCATATATTTACACCGTTCACAAGTACTCTGTATCTTGGTAGCACCTATAGCACTCTACCTGTTTATAGCATATTTTAATATATTATATAGTATTCTACTCTTGTATACTGGATATTGCTGAAAAGCGGATATTTCCAGTTTCTAGTGTCAAGTATTCTATATAGTATTGTGGTGGTTTAGGACGTACTCACTATTGTCTGTATTCTAAGTTCATGCCTTGGCTCCGCATTATGGCGCACTGGTATAGTCCACATGCAGTATATGGACCACCAAGGACCCACACCCTCCATATTATCTCCATGAGTCCCAAAGTCTTGGAACAGAATAAAGAGATAAAATGCTAAAAATAAATCAATGAGCTGCTGACCAATTTCTCTTTTTTTCTACGTAAAAATTTACTTGGTGTTCCCCCATAGACCAGTGCGACTTGGAGTGTGTGACTACTTAATTCTAGAGTAATCTAACGACGTATATTGCCATGGCATTAGATTATTCCTATCTATCGCTCTTTGGTGTTAGAGAAGAACTGAAAGAGCTCTGTACATTTAAGCACATTTCGGGAAATTTCTGGAGAACGCAGATGAACAGCATGATTGGCTTATATGACAGTTCGAAAAGTGTAAGTTCAGATTGAAAAGGGACCAAAGGACTTGATAGAGTATAATTTAGGGTCACTTTTTTATGAAAGTCAAGATCTCCTTAACTATTTTTGTAGACCGAGCATCGGGAACGGATCAGAAGTAAATGAGTAGAACTCTTAATCTAGTAGTACAGTAAGTGGTGACCATGAACCAAAGCACATGACCAGCTATCTGGTACTCAAATGCCACCATACTAACTTTCACCACTAATTAATACAGATTGCGGGTCTAACATTAATATCTACTAGTCTGGAAATTTGGACGAAGGAATTCTTTTTAGTCCTGAATTATTGAGTATCACTTATTCCTAGATTCACTTTTTTTCGCACCTGAACGTATATTTCCCCAAATTCAGTGGGCCGGTACTACACCATATATTACGAGAAGCATTTAAAAATACTTAAACCCCGAAAAAAAGCAGAACACCAAGTTTAAATCCAGTGAATCATGACTTAGTACCTATTCATCCCGAATAGCCTTAAATTCCTAGGTTTCAAACCTGGTGCTACGTCCAAAGAAGTATTCCTGCGTATGCACTCTCCTAGCCACTTTCAGAATACACTGCACAAGTATTAGTCGTTGCCGGAATCAGTTTCGTAGTTGCAACAGTATTTAAGTGTTTTCTTACTCTTTTTGGTGGTCTTCTTTTGATTAGTCTAATTCTACTGTCTGCTTTGGTGGATGGTATTATGCTAATATTAGGCCATATGCTAGTATTAGGCTAGTATAGAGATGCGATGCGCGCGAAGTCATCGGGTCAACATTGGTTTTCAGCATGAGTGAACAAGTGCAAAAAGAGGAGAAACCGCCGTTGGAGTCCAGAATAGGCAAGGATGCGCCCTTCACATTTGGCCAGCGGTACCTCACGGAAAACCAGGACGTGTTTGACCACAACGCCTGGGATCACGTGGAGTGGGGAGCAGAGCAGATTGAAGATGCCCAAAAGCTCATTGCCAAACAATACGAGCAGCCCGTGAAAGATTTCGACAAGAAGCTTTATAACTCCAACCCGGCCAAGTACTGGGACATTTTCTATAGGAACAACCAGGAGAACTTCTTCAAAGACCGCAAATGGCTCCAGATCGAGTTTCCTTCCTTGTACGAGGTCACCAGTCTGACCTACAACAAGCCAGTGTCCATCTTGGAGGTTGGCTGTGGTGCAGGAAACACGTTCTTCCCCATCTTGAAGCAAAACCAAAACCCCCAGCTCAAAATGCATGCATGTGACTACCTGAAGGTGGCCGTGGACTTGGTCAAGCGCAATGAGATGTTTGAGCTGAACCATAAGGCTGGCACTGCATACTCGCTGGTGTGGGACCTAGCCAACGAAGACGGTCAGATCCCCGATGATATGGAGCCGCATTCTGTGGACATTGTGATTATGATCTTTGTTTTTTCGGCTTTGAGCCCTGATCAGTGGGTCCATGCCGTGGCCAACCTTAGAAAAGTACTCAAACCAGGCGGCCACATTCTTTTCCGGGACTATGGGCGCTATGACTTGGCGCAGGTACGCTTCAAAAAAGGTCGTTTGTTGGACGACAACTTTTATATTCGTGGAGATGGTACCAGGGTATACTTCTTCACGGAGGAGGAGCTTCGGACTATCTTCTGCGAAAACGGACCATTCAAGGAAGACACGATTGCCACGGACCGCCGGTTGCTTGTGAACCGGAAAAAGCAGTTGAAGATGTATAGAATATGGCTCCAGGCGGTGTTCAGCGTGCCTGGATAGCGGACGCTACCACATACATCACCATATCCAAGTAATGGAAATGGGCCCATAGTTTTTCCACGGGGAGGTCGTACATCTGAGATGCACGGATGCCGTGGATCCACACGTCTGTTTGCTGTAAATCTATGTATGGTGCCAAACATTGCCGTAGACTAGTACTTCCTTTGCATGGTGCCTGCACCACTATCGCATGGTCCAAGTATATTTTCAAGGGGACATTAACTGGAAATTTGGAATCTGGTTCAAGTCTCTCGGCGTACACTTTCTTGTGGATCGTCTGTATATGACAATAATCGTTGGAAACCACGGCTTTCCAGAGCACTCGTGTATCGTCAGTACTAAGTCTCATGACAGCACGGGAATTTCCATTCAAGACGTAATTGGCCTGTTTCAAGCTATTCATATATACGTGCTGAAGAGCAATTGTGTCTTCAAAAGAGTCGTGGTCTTGTGTGGCCGAAGACTGCCGTTTTGGCTCATCTAGAGGGAGAATCTGGGCCGGATACCCCTGTTCCGGTGTAGGAACATGGAGCAGAAGAAGCCATGGTGCTTTTTCTGAATTGAAAATGTCGTGTAAAACACCAATGGGGAGGTTCCAATGGAGAGGTGTGTGGAGGTGTTGGAGCCACAATGGCTTGTGCTGTAGGTGCAGGTTGGCCACGGTCTCGAAGAAGGCAGCGATTGGCGGAAAGTAAAGAGGGAAGTAGGCATTGCGTCTGGCGTTTAGTAAGTAGACATGGCCCTGGAAGGTGATCTTAACGGTCACGTGGCCGTGCCAGATCCTGGTGCTGATGTGGTCCATACTGAGGAGAGTGGTGAGCCGGGCCCGAGCCAGAGATAGGGTGTGTGCAGGAACCGACTTCTGGGTATAGACTGGGTACAATTTGCAACACCACCAAGTTCCTTGAGTAGTACGGTTTATGAATGAATAAGATTATAGGCGGAATATATTGGGTGTACTGTTTTTTTGTATTACATCTTGGTCTAAGAGGATGGCAAGCTACCCAATCTGGCCTTCTATTTATGTCACTAACTACTATAAAGGCTATGTTTCGCACCCACAGGGGCGCAACCCAACCATAGCTTCAAGGCGGAAATCTTCACAGAGGATTGGGTTTATTTCAGATTTTCAAATGATATCAATTGGTCAAGACTTTGATATGTGGGTGGCAGAAAATTATTTTGGGGAGGTCTGTAGTATAGTGTAGTCTGTCAGAACCACAATAGATATATCACTACTTATTGTGATATTATGAAGCCTCACTACCTGACACTAAAACTGACCTTTTCAAGGGTATTTTACCCCGGCTTTTACTGCGGCTTTTACTGCGGCTTTCACTCGGCCTTCACTGTACGGGGTACCAGAATGGCCGGAGGTGAGTTAGAACAATGAACACTGAAGAGCTGTTCCGCCCCAACCCCTTCTCTTGAAAAGGTAACAAGTTGCTCAGATTCCGGCTTTTTAAGAATTATTGACGAAAGAGACAATTTATTACTTAGCCTCACAACAAGAATCCAACACAGGATAGTGTAGTAGCATAGTGTAGTGTAGTAGTGTAGTGTAGTAGCATAGTGTAGTGTAGTAGTGTAGTGTAGTAGCATAGTGTAGTG
>NKZA01000024.1:0-162695 GCA_002374405.1 Metschnikowia cubensis
GCTCTACCGTAGAGAGCGGAGGGTGGCCAACCACAAACTCGATTGCAGTGATTCCGGTGGACCAGATATCTGCCTTTGTATCGTAGCCTTTGGACGAGTGGGTGATCACCTCTGGGGCCATCCAGTAAGGCGTCCCCACCAAAGTGTTTCTTTTTGTCCTGGTCAAGGACATTTCACCACTTACGCCAAAATCGGCCAATTTCACCATTCCTTCGTCCGTAAGCAAGATGTTGGCCAGCTTTATATCCCGGTGCACCTTTCTTTGGCCATGGAGATACTCCAAGCCCTTCAAGATCTCCCGCAAAATGAACCCGGCCACATCCTCTTGGAGCTTACCAAAACACTTCAAGAGATCCGAGCACGAGCCACCTCCACAGTACTCCAACACAATCCACATCTTCGTCTCTTTCAAAAAGGTCTCGTAGTACCGCGTCAAATACTGTGACCGTACCCGGGTAAGGAAATGTATTTCCTTGATCAAGTCTCTAACGTCGCTAGCCTCGTCCAAGTCAATGATCTTGAGGGCATACATCTTTCCTGTCTTGAGATGTTTGCCCTTGTAAACCTCTCCAAAAGAGCCTTTGCCAAGAAGGCAGTCCACATAGTAATCGTCTAAAGGCATTGTCTGGATGTCTAGAGTGATGTCTGGTATATGTAGAGTGATGTCTAGATTGTTGTCTACAAACTGTTTTTTCCTGTGAACCGGATTGAAGCTTGGAAAGAAAGGGAACTGTTGAAATCCCTGTCTTTTCCACAAAGAAAGATAGTATAGGATTTCGCAGCTTTGCGAGATTGCAGCATTTGGGGCCAATGCGGCAGGCCTCATCTCCATGCGCGCTACTCCAAGTGATCACTCCCACTACTCACTTCTACTTACTAATTCTCACTGATTCCACTGACCCCAATGGATCTTATTGGCGAAATCGTGGAGCACGAGCCAGTTGCTCCGGTTGCCCCAGTTATTGATAAATCATCCGTGCAAAGCGGGTTTCCCCAGCTCAAGAAATTTGAGCTCAAAAAGAAGCATTCTAGATTCAAGGCAAAACGGTCAGAGGACCAGCCCAAGCACCAGAACTCCGTGACGCCAAATGCTCACGCCCAAGCAGAACCTCTGATGTCGGAAGCGCAAAGAATCCACCAGGAGAACATGGACAAGATCGCCTCATACACTGAGGAGGAGCTCTCCCAAGAGCGAGAGGAGTTACTCCGCGGACTTGACCCCAAGCTCATCCAGAGCTTATTGAAGCGTACAGAGGCCCGGGCCGCAGAAGATACTCATGCTCATCATGACCATTCAGAAGGATACGATGGCTGGATTGGAGGTGGAAAAAACGGCTACTCTATGCCGCATCTAGATAACTCAGATGTAAACCGAGCTCTTGGAATCAAATCGGTGCAATTCAGTGAAGAGCCGGATGTGCAGCAGATTCCAATGAGCCACTTGACAGATGAGAGTGACAATGAAGAAGAGACTCCAGTGGATAACGAAGACCCAGATGACGAGATTGCCGACGAAGGGTACCAGATAGTAACCGAGGAAGAACCAGAGGCACCAGAGATGCACTTCCCTAAGCCAAAGGCCCCCAAAGACGATCCCGAGTTGGATATCAACGACCCCAATTTCTTGGATGCTCTTCATGAAAAGTACTACCCGGACTTGCCCAAGGAGACATCCAAGTTAGCGTGGATGAAGGCACCAATGCCCACTGCGAAAATCAGCACGTACGAGGCCATCAGTGACATGCGTTTCGACTTCAAAGGCAATTTGGTAGACCTAGATCCGAAGTCTCAGGACATGCCTACGTACTTGGGTCTCCACCACCACTCCGACAATCCCCAACTTGCAGGGTATACATTGGGAGAGCTCGTGCATCTCTCAAGATCCGTGGTGCCTACTCAGAGATGTTTAGGTATTCAAATGTTGGGCCGTATCCTTCATAAATTGGGCTTGCATAAATACAACATTCTTCCCGTGATTGACGGCGAGGACGACGAGTCCAATGAAGTGATTCGGGCTGAGTCCAAGGCCGCAATGGCCCAGTTTGAGGATATGATGTGGGAATTAATTGAGCAGCTCCGTGTGATCGACTCTTTAACGGATGCAAGTGATGAAGCTAGAACCAAGAACCTTTCTGTTAGAACATATGCCATTGAAGCATTATGGCTTTGGAAGCAGGGCGGAGGCCGGCCCGAAACGAAGAAAAAGAGTGAAGAGGATGTTATTGCAGAGCAATTGCACAACATGTGATTACGAAATTGTGATAGATTACAGATGTGATACCATGACAAAAGCTAGAGGGAGAAATCCAAGACAGTGTCTCGAACAGCCACTCCAGCTAATCAAAAAAGTTGGAGACCAAAGAACGACTACTCATGCTCAAGTACTAACGAATGAGAACTGTGAGCAGGACATACTTTCAAAACGAGAGCAGCCTGAACCCAGAACCATTTCGTAAGTACTCTTAACGAGCAGAGGAAGCCAAAATTTGGACAGGATCCTGAAGCCAAGTCCCCAGTCGGCTGTCTTAAAACAAGACAGCTTCCAAGGGCATTTCTCGAGAAGCCTGATTACACCGCATGATAAAGACGCTTGATATTCGCATAGAGACACATTGAGCCGATATACCACCTAGAAGGAGGAGACATTAGTCCAGTCGGGCAACTTAAGTTATGCGGTGAAGGCCTACACGATGCATATGGAAAAGACATGTATTGATGGTGAAGAAAAGAGGTGAAAGAGATTTTTCCTCGCCGCGCGCGCACCCATCACTTACTACAGTGTTTTTCGAAACTATTCAAACCAACGCTGCAAAATGTTTCGTACTCCCAAATGGTAATGTTTCACACCAACTTTCATTAGAATTTACTCTCCTGAAATGTTAAATCTGGATGATTGCCTCATATGTAGTACATTTGGGGTGATTTGGGCGTCTTGCAATGTCACATAAGGTCAAAACGGATAGAATGGAGTGGAAGGGGTACGAATCTCTTTATATGATTGGTTTGTTTAATTTTGCTAGTGTGGTTTGAATCTTTTTATCGTGCGGGTTTGAATAGTTTTGGAAAACACTGTACATGCTGTTCAAGGAAGGTAAATGTGGAAGTCTACTTCTAGGTTGTTACTTTGTTATGTATCAAATGAAGGGGGGTCTCAATAATTTAGTTTGTTGAAGAATCTGTACCTCGCTGATCATCTTAATGAAAAAAATTATTCTAATTTCAGAGTGTCAGTCCTTAGTCTCTCATTTCACTTTGGGTTACTCTTCAATTACATGAAGTTACGTCACCTTTCACTTAGTTCTTCACTATGAAACATAAGTCTATGCTGTAAGTTGTATGTGTGGAAAAATATCAATCCACCAGATATTTCACAGTGCTTGTTCCAATTGAGCAGAGTGCAAAGCAAGGTATACAGCTAAAGTACGATGGAAAGCCATGGATATTCCAGGCCACCAATGGCTAACTATAGTCTTTAGTCACAATTATTCATTTGCTTCTACTAGCATTTTCTAGTATTTGCCACTATCCGTATTAGTCCTCATTAGTTGGTGCAACCCAATTAGTACATTTTTATTAATAAGGGTCTGTGCAGGTGCAAATCGGATGACATATCTGGGGTACCAGTTTCTCGGGTCTTCTATGGCTGCCGCACTCTGAGTAAGATTTAGTAAAACGACGCATTGCTCGGTACACATGCACTCCCGCATACGGCCATCGCTGACACGCCTGCAGGGGGCATTTCACTTGGTCAGAATTTACTAATGGGGCCAAAGGTCATGTAGCCTCAAACACAAGTATAAATACGGACCAAGGTTCCAGAGACTTTTCCTTTTTCCATTTTTCTTAGCATTCAATTCTACTGAAAACAACTTACAAAGCGTTTCCCAAAATTACTCAACAACTTACACAACCAACCAAAGAACCTATGTCTTCATCTTTAAGAACCATCAGAAAGGTCTTGCCCGGAATCGAGCAGGCTGAAGGAGTGGGCGCCACAGTCAGACGGTCCATTGGTAACAGAAGTTTACGGAACTTCTCGCCCTTCTTGCTTTTTGACCACTTCTCTTCCAACGGAGTCGGTGGTTTCCCTGAACACCCCCACCTTGGCCAAGAAACCATCACTCTTATGTTGAAAGGTGCCTTCGCCCATGAAGATTTCACCGGATCCAGAGGCGTCTTGAGAGAGGGAGACTTGCAATTCATGACTGCCGGAAGAGGTACTGTGCACAGTGAGATGCCTGTGATCCATCCAGATGGATCTCCAAACATCGGCTTGCAGTTGTGGGTCGACTTGCCCGAGAAATTGAAGGAGGTGGAGCCAAGATACAGAGACTTAAAGACCTGGGAAATTCCCGAGGCCGTGGAACAGGACGGAAAGTTGAAGGTCAAGATCATCTCTGGTAACAGTTACGGCATAGAATCCGTCAAGGAATTGGCATACACCCCCGTGCATTACTACCACTTCACCATGAAGCCAGGAGCTCATTTCAGCCAGAAAGTCCCTAAGGACTACAACTTCTTCCTTTACGTATTGAAGGGAAAGAACCTCCGCATACAGAAAGACACAGTGGTCAGCCAATACGAAAACACCTTCTTCAACCCCGATGGAGACCACATTGTGGGTGAATACCCAGCCAGCGAGGAAGAAGAGCTTGAGTTCGTTTTAATCGGAGGCCAGATCTTGGACCAGCAGATTGTGCAGCATGGACCTTTCGTTGCTACCAACAGAGAGAGAATTCACCAAGCATTCATGGACTACCAGTCGGCCACCAATGGATTCGAGCGCTTGAGAACCTGGAACTCGTTGATCTCCTCAGGTGTGGACGACGAGATGATCAACAACCAGTTGAATGGATCTTTCGAAGCCAGAGAGAAGGAGAGAAACGAGTACATGGCCCGCATTAAGAAATCATTTGATGCTGGTGAGCACGAGCTCCCATAGAAATTGAGCCACAAGCTCTGAAGTTTATAGAACTAATTGAATGATATTTATTTATTGAACAAATAGATACGCTGCTATTGCAATCTGTAAGAATTGAATAAGTCTAAACAGCAGACACTGCGCCGTAGTTTGGAGCAGTCCCTTCCTGACTAATGGGAACATACGTCTCCTGGTACGGGTACAAGGAAATGATGTACAAGGCATGGATCACGCCAGGAAGGAAAAAAAGAAGCGTAATGCAAATATTCAAGGCCAAGTCCCAAGACCATCCTCTCTTGACCGCCACAGGAATGGGAGGGAAGATCACGGCCATAACCACCAAAAACCAGTCTCGTGCGTGCATTTATAAGTGTAGTGTAATGGAGTAGTGAGGCCCCTTATCTGCTCGACTTTTATAGGTCATGCAGCGAGGGAGTGCACCCAGGCTTGGCTGGAGGAGAATCAAGATCCCATTCGGATATCGGGTCGAACAATATTTTATATTTATTTTATAGTATCAGTGTCTTCCATGGATTCCAATAATTGATTTTGTATGTCTCTATTAATTTTATATTGGAAATTTTAAATTGTTGTATTTTGTGTGATGTAAGCTGGTTGCCATGAAACATGTGAATACAAAAGTGTAATTGTGGGGGCGAAGCAGTCAAAAGGAATCAACAAAATAGTAATGAAAAAAAGAAAAAAAAAGACTTTAAGAATGTAAATCATAGATATGATACAAAATCTAAAATAACTACCCATGATACAAAATGATCACATGGTATATACCAGGGTCCAAGCGTATGTTCCATGTTCTAGTGATGCATCGTAGTGTGTATCACGTAGATTCTCACTCACGTTCTCAGCATACTACACTCATTTTCCAGCGCACTATCCAACAAGTACTTCACCTTGCACCACCTGATGAGATTAGGAGCCCTCTTCACCACCTTGTGGCTTCTGGCTTCATTGGCACGTGCTGTGTTGATTGAAGATGCCTTCAAGAAGGACTGGATCCATTACAATTACGGCACACTTTCGCTGCCCCAGCTTCTAGACGATTCCTCCCTCATAGGCCTCTCCAACAAGAACTACTTATACACAATAGACGTGGAGAGCGGCCGCGTCAAGTCGTTCATTGATTTGTCAATCCATGCAAATGACCAATTTGCTGTGTTTGAGAATGTTATTGTCACCTATTCGAAGACATCTCCACAGATCTCGCTTTTCGAGAAGAATTCCGGCATCTTTGTAGCTTCTACGGAATTGAAGAGCGTCCCAGCTTCCATTAAACAAGTTTCAGCTAAAGGTGTCGCTGTGTTGCAGTTGAATGGTGACCTAGTCTATTGGGAGGGCAGCAAACTAATTGAGTTGGGCTCATACAAGCAAAAAGACTTCACCAACTTCGATAGCCAGGGTAAAAGTTTCCTTATCATTGGCTCCCAAAGCATCGAATTATCCCTTGATGATGATGATGTTAGTTATCAAGTGGTTACTTCCGAGAAGTGGAACCACTACCTCATTGATAAAAAGCGTCCTGAAAGCTATGTACACAACGTGAATGATCAATACTCTGTCCAAAAAGTTGGTTCCTCGATTGTCATTGCTAAGATCCTGAATAATGGGGCTGTTGAGTCGTACAGAAAAGATTTTCCATCTATTCTTGACGTTGAAGTGAGTGATACTGCAGTGGCAGTGGTGACTGAAGGAAAGGTGGTGTTGATCAAGTTGAGCAAATTCTTGAAAACGGGCTCGAAAAACCTGATTGAAACGGATACTTTTAATGTGCCAACCCCACTTTCTGCCAGATTGTATGGATCTGCTCTTTCAACTTTGGCGATTGAAGGAAATGATATGCACATTGAGAAAGTTGACCTCAAGTCTAAATCCCGGGTTTCTTTTACCGTCCCCTTAGTTACAATCACTTCTTCTGGAAAATCAATATTGGTGGATAAGCCTGAATCGCTTTTGAAACTTGACTTGGCTCACCACTTGGCCGAGGAGACACAATCTGCCAGTGTTCTTTTGCATTGGATCTTGAGATACAAGAACCACCTTGTTACGCTCGGCAAATTCCTTTCATCTCTTCGCCACAACGATTTTTCTACTCTGCATGCTGAAGGGGATAAATATGGGTTTGGAAAGATCTTGCTCACGATTGATGAAACCAAACGGATTTTAGTCGCGACCGACTCCAATGATGGCCTGAAATTGTGGGACCAGAAAATCGAGTTTAAAGGCGAGCTTCTTGACCTTGTTGCTACAAGTGAAATTGTATACTTGGTTTCGGAGCACTCTTTGCTCGCGCTCGACTTGAGAACAGGCCAAAAAATCCTGACCGAGTCATTAAGCACCAAGGTCGAGAAGGTGTTTCAAATCACGCTGGATAATGCTCCAGTCCTTGATGAGAAGGCTTCAAAAATTATTGCTTTGAAAACAGGTGATTCGCTCAAGTTCATTCCCCAAGATGCTCATTTTTCCTCCTCCCAGTACTTCTTCGAACTGACGGCATCTGGTATGACTTCATACAAATTAGTTGAAAATAAGCTCGTGAAAATATGGGGCTCGGATTTTTCAAATGAGAAGATCCTTCATGTCAGCAAAAACAAAGACTCGTTGAGTATTGCTGCAGGAATCTCCAGATCCGACAGATCTGTCTTATACAAGTACTTGAATCCCAACGTGATGTCAGTCATCAGTCAAGCAGGGGAACAATTGATTGTACGGATCATTGACGGAATAACCGGTGCTATCATTCACAAGCAGGTCCATGAGAACGAGAATATTCATTTCTCCTCTGTGAAACTCGAGCAAAATGACAATTGGGTAGTGTACACTTATTTGTCGACTTTCCCTAAAATCGAACAAAGAGTCGTTGTTGTCGACCTTTTCCAAGAGGAGAAACCAGAAGCTGAGGAATCCCCTTTTATCTCCAAGAATGTGAGCATATCGTCTAAAGCTTTTATCTTCCCAGAGAAGATCGAGGCTATCACTTCAACAACAACCAAATTCGGCATTACAATCAAGTCTTTAATTGCATTGACTGAAACAGGAAGTTTGTTCGAGATCCCCAAGTTTGTGGTCAATAGCAGGAGAATTGACGACCGTAAGATGACTCCAGCTGACTACATGGACGATTTCAAGCTTACGCCATACGAGCCACTTCTATTTAAAGATCTTCACCTGGTCTTAAACCATAAGAACAAGATCCTCCTCAGTGAAGATGGACAAGAAATTTTGGTCTTACCAACAGAATTAGAATCCACTGCAGTGGTGTGCGTGGTTAACAACTTGAATGAATTCTGCACAATAGTACAGCCCTCGTCTTCCTATGATTTGCTACTGACTGGTTTCGATAGAGTCAAGCTCATCATCACCATCGCTATATTGTTTGGTGCATACATAGTCACGAAGCCTTTCGTGCACTCCAAGAAACTCAATGCCAAGTGGATAGTTTAAAGACCTATATAGAACCTTATATGCAAAAGGGAACCTCAATTCAAAATCGATTTCGAGCCCACAATATAGTTGATTACCTTGTCATGCTCTTCGTTCTCTCTGTCCAAGCCAAAAGTCTGCCAGTTGATATCATTAACACCCGGGATGGCTTCTGTCTTGCTATCTTTGTAGATATCCCATACCATTTCATAATGCAAACTAGAGACCAAGTGACTAGTCATTTTGTCAACCAAGAAGAACGAGCCAGTTTTCGATTTGTTCATTAATGCTTTCAATTTGTTGCACTGGTCGTACTTGTGGATGATAGTGAGCAATTTCTTGTTCAAATGACTCCATTCGGCATTGCCATTGTTTGTGATGATAGCATATGAACGAAGAAATAAACCCTTCACATCCTCATAGTGCTGGACAGAATTCAAGAGCGGGCAATAGTAGATTTGCAACAATACCAAAGATACCAACTCTATGCTAAAACGATAGTGAATTGGAATCAGGAAGAAGTTCTTGCTCAGAGAGAACTTGTTCTCGAAGATATCAAGGACATTCTTGCAACTGGAGACAGCCTTGAAGATGACAGTCTTGTACTCATCAAGCTCAATATCCACGTTAGACAAATAGTAGATGTAAAGCTGGATCTTAGAGTATTCAAGCGATAAGTCTATCAAGGCATCGTTTACCAATGGAGATGAGGTATGGATGAAAGAGTCGAGGATTTGCTCAAACATGTTGAGGTTGATGAGTTTGCCGACATTACTTGGGTTTTCAATCAAGTCGTTCATGTTTTCATTCATTTTCAGCTGCACCAACGACACTTTCAATATGGAATTGACGAAGTTATCATCATGAGCAAAATCCTGCTGCTTGAAAATATCAAAATTAGCGGCTCTGTTGATAATGTAGTCTTGGTGAAAGCCATTATAGTTGGAAGTCGAGAGCCCAAGTAACACCAACCAGTAGTTGGAGTTGATATTGACGTATTTGTATATTCTTTCACGAAAAGTGTGATCAGTTTCCGGCTTCCCGTCCATCTGCATGACGGTTTTCTTGCTGAACTCTTCAATAAAATTCAACTTATGAAGCCCAAATTGTAGAGACAAGCTTTTCATGAGCGAGATATACTTGACCGAGGTGCTATCTTGAATCTGCAGAGACCGTTTTTCGGGCAACGGCCAAGTGGTCAAGATTAACAATGCAATGAGACTGTAGAGAGAGCGAGGGGTGTTAAACCAGCAATTCACCACCACCAAGTTCTGCACGTGGCCAGCCAAAAGAGTATACTCGTCAGCAGAGCCCTCTTGTATGAGTGCAGATACCATGATGGACCAGAACAAAAGATCATTTTCCTGGTGTATGGCATGCAAAGGCTTCTCAAAGAACGAGTCGGGTAATATGGGTAGGTAGACGGCAAAATCCTTTTGAAATGCTTTGAGGAGATGCGTGGCTCTGGCCAAGGAGATGGAGACTGGGTCCGTGGTCAGGTTTGTATGAATGTTGAAAGAGTCTCGAAGACTAAGAGTTGGGATGGGGTCGATGTAGACGGAGTTGGTATCAGGAGATGTTGGCACATCAAGAACACGCTCAAATTCGCTGGAAGGCACTCGGGTGCCGGGATGGTTTCGCTGGCTTACCTTCAACAAGCTCAGGATCAACTGGGACTTTCGAGAAATCACCATATCGACCTTATCATGCAAGTCTCTGACCTCCAGCATGACTTTCTCGGTCAAGTCGTACTCCCTATTGGAAGGCTTGGAGATGTCAAGCTGACATTTGATGTTCTTCTTGGAGCATAAGGAACAGGGAAACGGCGAGGTCAGGGGGGCATCACACTTGGTTTTGTTTTTCCGGCAACGAATGCACAGTTTCATGACCTTTTCGCCTTTGGCTGTGGACTTGGGGACTATCATGTTGCGTCTTCGGTGCATAAGTATGGCCACCATTATATGAGTATGCGTAGTCAACGAAGGGGTGGATCAGAAGTGGGATCAAAGTAAAGACGACGTATTGAAGATAAACCGTATTAACGATAAGATGTCAGAATGAATAAAAGAGTTCAAGTGTATGAAATAGAAAGGAAGGGGATGTGCTTGGGAGGTTTGTGGAAGATATAGCTTGGAGGGTCTCACTTTTTTAGAAAAAATCACCCCAGTAGAATCGCTCTAAAAGTAAGCCTTCACTTTGGGTGCGAAATTGATTCCGCTTATCGGCTTAGACAGACGATGAATAATTGTGCGCGTCTCATTGGCGCTCGCCAAGACCCGACTCGGTGATGGTGCGGACGAGTGCTGCGGGCGCTGCGCACGAACACGGACGAGGTGTGCGGATGGTCTCGGTGCGGCGCCTCTGGCTGCTGCTGGCCTGACGAAAAGTCGAATGTTCAGCGCTGAGTGTTACGAATACTAGCAAGTAACACCCGACCACCCGACCACCAGCAATTCTGCCAGAATACAGGTTACGGGCTCGGAGATATCGTCGTTAAATCAATAACTAGGCTTCTAGGAAATGTCGTATAAGAATATTACAGAACGTTACAATGGACTTAAAACGGGACTTATAATCGGAATCACAATGGGATTTGCATTATGAACCCTTAACAATATGAGGAGGTTTGCAAAGTCACATTGAAATGCGAATTGTGTGCATAATGGGAGTGAGTAGGTGAGATTAAGCGAACACGACTGAAGAATCGAGGAATAAAAAAAATAGACGAGTAAAGATTTGTTGACAAATGAAAAATGTCATTATTATGCTGGAATGTACTGTATTTGTACTGTATTTCTATTGTATTTGTATTTGTATGGTAGTTATTGGTGGTGGAGATGTCTCCACAATTTGGACCGAGCATCGCTCATCGCACTCACGCTTCACGAGTGCTAGTAACGACCACTTACGTCACTATGGATATCCCCAAAACCATCCATTTACATAACCTAGCGCACTATAACCCCCTAAATCCCATTCTGGCCAAACACTCCATAGCTCTGGACTTTGTCGCTTATGAGAATGGCCTTACGTATCCCGGGGCAGATGCCCATTGTGATCATTGCGGAATCTATCTTATACCCGGGCTTACTTGTTCCAGCAGAATAGCATTCAAGAGATCGAAGACGAAAAAAAAAATACTGAAGCCATTACAGCCACAGCCACAACTACAGAAACAAAACTCTCGAACAAGGGTCTTTCAGTTGACTTGTCTCGTCTGCCAGTACACCAAGAAGTCAGACGCTTTACTAAATGAACGTGCCAACAAGCAAGCTATAGTACCTGTGGTTCAAGGAAAGGAAGAAATGAAAAAGAAAAAGAGAAATCGCTCAGAGCTTTCGATACTTTTGGAGGCCAAGAGGAACCAGACCAAGCAATCCGCATCCAAGTCTTTGAGTCTACAGGAGTTTATGCAGTTATGACTTTGCTAGAATGTTCTCACAGCAAGAGCGTAGAAAACGTTTTGCTTAACCTATCAGCAGCAGCGCTGCTGCCGTCCTTTGTGTCTTTTTCACCGTCTCTTACACATTGTCTGATCCACCTCCTGCGCCGAAACACTTGACCATCGGTGGGGATTTCGCTCTCGACAAAATCATATACCCATTTCTCGTCAGTATCCACGATGACCAAATCCATGACATAGTTGGAATTGACCCATCCGTTGGGGTCCAAGTCAATCTGCCACTCTTTTTCGGCATACTTCCAGTACTTCGGAGGCCTCACATTGGAAATGTATGTTACTTTTGGGATGTTGAACGCTATGCCGCCTTCTAGATCTTCCTTTGGAGGAGAATGCAATGACGAACACTCATCGAGCTCTGCTAGTTCCGGCTCAGTACGCTCTTCGTCTTCAACGGTATCTTCCTGGTTTCCTTGATCTTGAACTAGCTCATTCAAGTGACGCTGTGGATGATTATGCGTGTAAAAATTGGAGGTGAATCCAACGGCTTCCCACTGTTTTTCAGAGTTCAAGAAATGCAATTCGAACACCTCTACTTCCTTGGTGATCTCGCATGCACCTTCATCATCAGTCATAAGGTTCATGAGGATGTTTTCCACACGATCGGTGATGTCAAGCCGAGCCAACCTGGCCTCTTCGGTATCGAAGAAATCCAACAATTTGGCTTTGAATTTGGGGTGTAACCCAACCACCACTGCCCATATTGACACAAGCGACATGCACTTGAGCGGAAAGTGTTTCCAAAGAAAGGGTACAATGTATGGCAAAGTGACCATATTGAACACGATATTTAGCAGGAGCATCATGAATACAATGGAACTCAAATGAAGGTCCTCAAACAAAAAGTAGTGCTGTCCCCATAGTAGCAAGACATCGTAAAGCCGAATGTATGGCACCAAGTAATTTTGGAGGTCTGTGAAGTTCATGATGAAGTCCCGCAGGAATTGGGACACCGGCTTGGGAGGCTCGTATTTGCGTAGCGGTGGGCCCGGGTGCAAGAACGGATTGTGGCCAAAGTCTGTATAGCTCAATAATGACGGGTCCAGCGGATATAGCTTGGCGTAGCTAGGGATCATGAAGCGGTTGATGAGCAAGAAAGAGGGAAGCACACTAACCAAATATGGGTTGAGTACTAGCAACGTAAGGATAAGCGTGACCCCCACGGTGAAGTATGGATTATACCAGCCGGCAAAGAATAACATGAAGTCAATTACCTCAAATATAGGCGACGCCTTCTGGGCCATCTGGGTGCTGTTGATAGACATAAGACTCACCGATAATGGTGGTCTGTCCTTATGGACAATCATTCGCAGGTCTAGGGTCAGCAGGCCCTCCACCTCTGTATTTATGATGACACTGAGCACCTTCTCCATGATGCGGTCGGTCAATTGGTTGGAGACCTTCTTCTGGTCATCTTCCAAGTACCAGAAATCGGAAATGGAGGCGGAGTGCACGAAATTCTCTGCCTGGTGTTCACGCAACTTGTCTGTATCGGGTAATTTGGTATCCTCCTTTATCGGGTGGTCATCTAGGGACTCTTTTGGCGTCTCCTTTTCTAGGCCTTCGGAGCTCTCCACAGCTATGATATTCTCCAACATCTTGGAGACGGATTCCATGGTGGCTGGGGTGGTTATAGGGTGCTAGATGGCGCAGCAGAGACGTGGAAATGGAGGGGAAACAAAATGGAAAACAGGAGCTTTTCTGATCCAATGAATTTGGAGTTTTGAGCAGTTTTTGAGTATTCAATTGCGTATAGTGGTTGAGAGTTGCAAAGCAAGTTCAGAACCGGAGTTAATTATATCTCATAAATCGCACCATGCACAAAGGTTATTGCTCCGGTGCGCAGTGCTTGCAACAATACTGATGTACCGTGATGACGTTATAATTTAAGCTCAAGTGTAGACAATAACAGGCCCTGACCAACAGGCTCAAAACAAAATAATAGCACATTTCCAATACCTACGCAATATTCTAAGGAATTATCAGTATATATGAATTTTGGTATTTATGGTCATTGAAGTGGCCGTAGGACAAGTATGCTCTTTCTTAGATTGCCATATGGGAGCTTCACTATGCCCTTCCACGTCAAATTTCACAGTAATTCACACTCAAAACAGATCCTTTAAAGATATATAAAAGTTGTGTTCTTAAGAATTATGTGGTATGAATCGGGTATTCCCCTCATGTATCCACCAAGTATCCACCAAGTATCCACCAAGTATCCACCAAGTATCTACTATGCATCCTCCTACCTTGTATGTTGTCTATCATCTACTATGTCTCATTAATGCGTTCTATATGCTGGCTACCATGACGTGAGCTCCTGTTTGACATGGATTTTCTCCGGTACCTCGAACTCGTCGTTATCGGTAGCCACCTCGCTGTCGCTCTCTACCTTGATGGCTTCCGAGTAGCTGTTGCATGGAGAGGGAAGCACTTGCTCTCTCTTCATCCTCTTGTTGACACTTCTTTTTAGGGCGGGCTTGGACTTGGGAAGCGCCACCACTCTCTTTTTGCTAGGGGTGGTTGGCGGCGTGAAGGCTTGGGTATCGACCTTCAACTTAGTCTTCTTGCTTTCAGCTTTGACGGTTCCAGTCTTTATTGTTTCCAGCTTGAAGACTGCGCTCTCAGTCTTTAATGCTTCCAGCTTGACAGCTGGCGTCTCCTTCTTAACGTTCTTGGTCTTTTCAAGCTTCTTCGAGTCGAGCTGCTCTTGGGTAAGGAACAAATCGGGAATCTCGCTACGCAACACACGGATGAAGTTATCACAGTCTGAAAGGATCTCGTAGTCAACAAGGCTGGAGAATTGCTTGGAGATGGGGGTTTTGTTGACGAAAATGACGGTACCCCCACGTTCATGGACATTCTTGCATAGAGAACGGATGAGCTTCTTGACCCCGTCCACTTTCAATGATGTGCCCATTATAAGAACTAAGTCACACTTCATGGCCATATCTATATTGAGTCCTCTAGACAAGATCTCCGATTGCGGATGGTTCTCGCCATATAGAACAATGTCGGGCCGGAGGATGCCGATGTTGCCTGTGATTCTTTTGCCTGAGTACAAACGTTCTTGGTATTTAAGGTGGCAATTGGCACACTCCGGGTTTTCTCCTTCCTTAAGCATCATCTGCTTCTCCTGAGTCCAATCGTAGTTCTTGAGGCACTGAGTACACGAGAGCTTATGGAGGTTTCCATGCAATTGAACCACGTCTAAGTCATTCCAATTCTGGCGGAACGACTTCATGGACGAAGCATCGGCCTCGAAGAATTTGGAGGAGTCGATGCCACAGTTCAAGTTCAACGACTTCTCTAGACTGTCGATATTCTGTGTGTAACAACGCAAGAGCTTGTTCTTCTCCTTGAGAGTTTTGATGAACTTATGAGTCTCCGTGGCTTTGGCCTGCAAAGAGTAGTTGTAGAGACCCTCCATGAACGTGCAAAAGATGGAAAGCGTTTCGTTGGACCGGAAAAGCGAGATGTCGAAAAGATCCTGGCCCTTGATGAAACTGCTGGGGTATTTGGCTTTCACGATGTTGTATAGTCCATCATCGGACCTGAAGTCAGGGATTCCGGCATTGCACGAAATGCCTGCTCCTGTGACTAGTGATGTTTTCCTGGCCTTGTAGATGACCTTGCCCACCTCGTGGAGTTTGATAGCGTCGTCAGCGGAGAATTTGTGCGGGTCTGTGAGATTGATCGTTTTCATTGGCAATTTTGATGCGGAAGCAATATGTAGGTGGGAATTCTTGTGTACTGAGGTCTTGATAATCCTAATGCCAACTTTTTTATGGGCTTTACGGATATTATGTTTTTAGTACGCCTGGATGTGGGGATGACTCAAAATCGGTGTTTGGCCCTCTTAAAGTTTCAAATTAATCTGTATGTGCTTCTAGGCAGTCCAAACCTACTTTTATAGCTTCCAAGTGGTTCTGTGTGGTGTATGGCGTGGGGTGTTTGTGTGGTAGATCTTTGTGTGATCCTTCGATTTAAAAGTGCTCTTGCTATTGATGACGCGATAATGCTGGAGAAAGGAGCGGAGGGTCTGTATGAGCTGGGGATGAGGGATTCTCAGCGATGTAAAAAGGCACTTGAGGGGGAAAAGAGGCACTTTTTGAAGGGGGACGAAGAAGAAGAAGGAGTGGTTGTGCTCGGAAAAAAAAAGCGGGCCTTGGATGTGAGAGGCCCGGGAAATCGTGTCTGGGAGGTCGACTTTGATGAAGGATTCTTTTTTTTTAACTCTCACCGTTTTCTGCTTGGATTGAGTCGTTCTATTTACAAATTGGCCGCATTTAGATAAATTAAAGGTGCTCGTTCGGAATTACGTGCGCCTGGCTCTTTGTATGTCGAACGCCTGCCTCGCACAGGAAGACGCTACTTTTGTCCGCGAATACTATGCCTAGCTCGGAGAAGTGCCTGTAGCTGGGGCTGTCTCATATATGTCGTGGATTTGTTTCCGTTGGTTGTTCTTGTTGGGGTTACGAGTTATGCCTGGATCCTGCATATAAGAGAGACCTCATACCCTCTTGATACCCTTTATAGCCATTTTTTGGTCCTCTTGACACGTCAATGCTTCCTGCCTGAAACCCCAAAGGGGGTGGAGCAGGCGCGCTTGGGAACCCATCCTACATGGCATCCTACATAACTGCTACTTTAATTTCCGTGGACTCCCTCATAACGAATTACATAGAGTTCTTAAAATTGCCTTGTATCGTTATTTGTCATTGATTACCCTACCACATCTACTTTCTCTAGTGCTCCACGACCCCTAAGATTGCGTAGAGTTGACTGCCAATTCCATGATCAACCTCGTGGCCAAGTGTAAGAATGGATATGCAGAAAACGAGCCCATTTCGTCCACATCTTGCTTTGCAGTGCGCCCTCCGGACGAGCTCTCCCAGCCGTCAAACTTAAAGTCAACAAGGTAGTTGTTGGGCTCCAACTGGAACAACTGAATGCGCATCTTCATCAAGTCCGGAGGAACACACTCGCCGTCCTTGGCACTTTCGTCAACCATACATGGGCCATACTTCCACCTGACGCGAATGGTCCATAACTCTTCCTCGGTAGGCTTGGACCACTCGGCTCCTAGGTTTTTCAATGCGCGGTAGATTTCTCCCATCACATCCAATGGATAAGATCTGGATCTAATACCAAAGTGCCATTTCGTCTTCAGTTTCTTGGATGATACCGGGTTGATCTTAGCTTGATCTGCATCTGCATTTTGCATCATGAAAGCACGATGTATCGAGGGAAGCGATGATGGTAATATGGCGATTGTAGAGTTGGGCAACGTAGACAAATCGGGCACGGTCGCCAATGTTTGATATGTCAAGGACTGCTGGACACCTGGAGCCTTGTGCGACGACAGAAACTTGTTGTCAGCATTATTACTCCAAGAAGGAGGCGGACTTTGAGACAAAAAGGTTTCCATCTTTTCGGTCTTGTTCTTCTTAAGGTCCTTCACGAGCGAATGGTTCTCTTTCATCAACAAGTAGGCATCAATGATCTCATTGGAGTGTTGCAGCGGTGAGGGTTGCTTGTTGCTAGCATGAATAACATTCAAAATCTCGTCTCTGTCGTAGCCCATGGTCATGGTCAAGGCACTTATGACATCCTCATCTATTTCGATCTTGTTGTGCACGGTTTTGGACATATCTGGAGGACACAAGTAGTCTTCCATACCCTCCTTGAACCACTCGTCTTCCATGATTTCATGGATGGTGATTCTGTTTAAAGGATTGACCACAAGCATACGTGTCAACAAGTTCTTTGCACCGGCAGATAAATAGTTTGGGAGCGTGTAGACACCGTTGCTAATCTTCTTAAATAAAGAAGGGATGAAGTCATCATCAAAGGGTAATCTTCCACACAACATCACGTACAAGATAACACCAGACGACCACACATCGACCTCGGGGCCTGCGTATAACTTACCACTAATCACCTCTGGAGCAGCATAGTTGGGCGAGCCACAACTCGTCTTCAAGAAGTTTCCGTCGGTCATGATGTTGGACAAACCAAAATCAGCAATCTTGACGTTTAAGTGATCGTCCAACAAGAGATTCTCGGGCTTCAAGTCTCGGTGGACGATCTTGTGCCGGTGACAATATTCCACGGCAGCAATAATCTGCTGGAAGAAGCGTCTAGCTTCATCCTCGGGCATCCTGCCCCTTTGCACAATGTAGTCAAACAACTCCTTGCCTGCATACTCGATGACCATGATGATTTCGTCCTTGGACTTGATCACGTCATAGAGCTTGATAATGTGGGGGTGTCTTAACAAACGCAAGTAGGAGATCTCTCGCTCAATCCTGCCCTGCATATCCGACTTGGCCAATGTTTTTCTATTGATAATTTTCAAGGCCACGCGTTGGCCCGTGGTCAAATGCTGAGCTAACTTGACTTTTCCGAAAGATCCCTCACCTAGCGTCCTCAACACTTGGTACTTGCCGATACGAGCGCCCTTAACCTCCTGGCCATCCTGGGGCGCCGCATTGTTCTGCAGACTGTTTTCTTGCTGGTATTCCGACATAGCCGACGTCGAAAGTGGTATAAGCGTGGAGATTAAAGTGGCAGAGCAGATGGGAGTTTCTGGAGCAGTTGGAGGGTGTTGACTTTTAGAGTGCGCACGCCGAACCCTGGGCGCTCGTTGCGCAGGAATGCGACGCTGTGAGCATGAATTTCCTTCCGATACCTAACAAGAGACGCTGCGTCTACTGCGATTACTGAGATTACGAGACGAGCGGGGATAAGCTCTAATATACGTTTCAGTTTATTTTTTTTTTCTGTTTGTGATTTCTGTTTGTGTTCATCTTTGTATTTGTGTTTGTGTCTTATCCTGTGTTCATTTTGTTTTGTAATCTTTGGAAATTGCAGATTGGTGCTGTCTATATATCTTGGGGATTGTAGACTACTGTTGGTGTGACCACTTGCTGTGAAGCGTGTGTTGCCCAGCTATACAGTGCAGTACAGTACAGATGATAGAATAGCGGCTCGGCTATCTAGAGAAATTGGTTCGCGCACATCTACAACGAATATCCCACCATGCCAAGTAGACAGAATAGCAAGTATGGCGAGCGGAGGGGAGAAATCAGTATGGCAGGTTGATGCTTTTCATATACTACCTGCGCAAGGGGTAATTGGCAATTATTGTTTGTGGCCTTTTCCTTTCTGTAGTGTACCTGTATTGTCTTCCGTTCCGTATTTCTTCGGTATCTCACTATAACACAGTATACCAACATCCTGCTTTAGTGGCACATGTGGATCTAAGTCCACCTATATCCATTACCGATCTCTCTTTCTCTTTCTCTATCAATCTCTTACCGCTATCGATCTCTTATCGCCATCGATCTCTTTTCTCTTAACGCTATTGATCTCTTATCGCTATCGATCTCTTATCTCTATGTCTCATTATTCGTCCGTTTTCTAGCGGTATATATATTCCCTGAATCTGTAGAGCAATATGACCCTCTTCCTTACCAGTGTGTGTTCATCCTTTTTAAATTCCGTGTTTCTACATTTTCATGTAGTTGGTGTGATTAGCCTTGTTTATCCATTTATTTCCCTGTCACCCCAAAATGAGCACTCACGAAACCTCAAGCCCTATTGTAATTTGTTTTTCGTTTGGGCTTTTCAACCCTTTTATTGACCTTTGACGAACTGGTTTTGGGTCGAAGCAGTTCAAGAAGTTGGTTGGCCTCTTTGAGAGCTTTCTCATCTAATCCATGCATGATAGAAAGAACCCTATGATCGGAATCTGGAGCAGCTTCCGAGTTGTTCTTTGCATCATCATTTTCTGCTGATTTGACGTTGGAATCTTCCTCCGGGCTTAGAGCTTTCATCCTATCCTCTAGTAGGTTCCTGGGGATTCCATTTTTGGACTTCTGAGCATCAAGCAACATTTGCCACAAGGCCACGCAGAACCTTGTGCTTTCCTCCTCGCCAATAATTTCGTCCATATATACCCGGATAACGGTAACATTCGGTTTGCCCCCTTCTGCCCCCATCAAGAGCTCGAACACAAACTCCACTGCTATATCATCATCGGGCACATGCTCCTGCATTCTATAGAGGATCCATCGCTTTACAAAGATCTTGTTTATCTTTTTCAAGTCAATTTCTTTTCGGAAGCACTTGGTGCTTATCTTTCCTGATTTTTTTTTGTTTCCTGTTTCAGAAGCCATTTCTTTGTGATATGCTCTGCCAGGGCATGCGCATCGATATTTATAGTCGGCGTGGGCACGCCCCCACAGTGCGGGTCAGTGGTTGCAAATTTGTGTCAGCTGGAAGTGATCACATATAAAAAGCCTTATTATCCCCACAGTCTTCTACGTTCGCTCCTACCTTTTCCACATATTAAATTCTTACGTGAACTCAAGTTTTCTTCATACTTTGTTTCTCAATTTATCTTTAACATGTCATCTGACGAAATCTACGATTTCCCGTTGATGGATACTGGTCTTATTGGCTTCCGAGCCCCCCACAACCCCAAGTACGATAGACTCCTCAGTGATCGGACTTTGAGATACATTGTGGTGTGGGAGGAAGAGTTGCGGAAACTGAACCTTCGGGTGCATTGTGACAAGAACATTTGGTCAGCAAACTTTCGTTCTGAACATGAGCACCTCTACCCATCCGTTGTACCAAGCGCTCCCAAACCTTCGATAGTGTACGACTGGTCAGAAAACTCTTTAGACTCTGACTCTTCGGTAGAATCGTGGGACCGGAGAAAGTTCCTGACCGTTTCCAGCCGTACAACTGACTCTTGGAACAAGCCGAAGGTTAAGTCCTTCACGTCTTTCACAAGCATCTCTTTAAATGATGGCTACACCAGCGACGAAGAGGAAGAGGAAGACGAAGTCCACCAAGCATCTGCACCCATTCAAAGTCCCTTTCGCATGCAGGTTTCACCCAAGGCCAAATTTTTTGTGATCAAATCCTACAATGCCCTGGACGTGCTTACTTCAATCAGGCAAAAAATCTGGGCATCGACGGACTTGGGCAACAAGCGCTTGGACAAGGCATACAAAGACTCGGATGGCGAGGTGTTCTTGTTCTTCTCGGTGAATGGCTCGGCTAAATTCTGCGGTGTTGCAAGAATGCAGGGTGTTGTCGATTTCTCCACCAGCAGCAATGCCTGGGCGGAGGCATCTCGCTGGAAAGGCATCTTCTCGGTGAGTTGGATCACCTACCAGGAAATAAGCAACAAGGTGTTCCGCCACTTGAAAGTATCCACTAACGAGAACAAGCCAGTTTCAAACTCGCGGGACACTCAGGAATTGCCTGCAGCCATTGGCAAATCCATGTTGGCCATATTCTCAGTGGCCGTGATATAAGCCATGCACACTGTGCGAAATGCGGAGCTGCGCAAAGTCAGTCGATTATTTTTCCGCCTCACCTCACCACGCAGCTCCTTTACGCTTGTTTGAACTAATTTAATAAACTATATTTGAAACCTCATGACTTCAATAAGGCGGGCTTCGCGGCTCTTATCCACATCTTCGAAAGCTCTTTCCAAAACCGCCAAAGAAGGAAAAAATGCCTGCAGCATAAACGCATCCCAGGTGGAGTACGGTGCCATGTCCAAAGCCCAGAAGGCATTTCTTGATCGGGTCATCAGGGTCGATCAGGCGGGCGAACTAGGGGCTAACTATATCTACATGGGCCAATACGCAGTGCTCTCTCGTCAATCGCCCGAATTGAAGGCTCTTTTGAAGCATATGTGGGAGCAGGAAATACACCATCATGACAACTTCAACCGTCTCCAGGTCGAACGGAGAGTAAGACCCTCCATTTTTACGCCTTTCTGGAAAGCAGGGGCTGTGGCAATGGGTGCGGGAACAGCACTTATAAGCAAAGAGGCAGCTATGGCATGTACAGTGGCCGTTGAAACGGTGATTGGAGGCCACTACAACCACCAACTAAGGATTCTCATGAACCAGTTTGGCACTGATGTTTTCAATAAAGAAACAGGCAAATTGATCCCTAAGGAAGAACTCTCTGAGGCAATAAGAACCTCTCCTGAGTTGACCCAACTTAAGGAGATGATAAGCCAGTTCCGAGATGACGAACTAGAGCACTTGGATACGGCGGTGGAGAACGATGCCGAAAAAGCAGTGCCTTATATGCTACTTACGGAGTCCATCAAGTTGGTTTGCAGGGGGGCCATTTGGGCAGCGGAACGAGTGTAAGGGTTCAAGTCTAGATTGCAGGAGAGACCATAACACTAAACCATCAGATCAAACTACCAAATAATAAGAACAAACCATGAGACCAACCCTTTGACAAAGAAGCACTAGACCCATTCATCTTGTTCTTGGTCTAGAAAGATAGCCAGCACGGAATCAGCGGGCCTGCATATATGCGCGCTCGGTAAAAACACACACTAATCATAACACACCGTAGACCTCAACTCAACCCGACCTCCAGTGGTCCACTTGCTCAGGAAACTCACGATCCCTTAATATTATTTCAAACAGGCTCTGCCTAAGCCAATGTCTCGTGTCAGCTTTTCCAGGGCGAACGGTACTGGCCCGTCCTTTATGGGGAATAGAATGCACTCCACCAAAGATGAGTTCCCACTACTCGACTTCAAGGAGCTTTCTCTCTGTCTCCAGGAGTGTGACTTTGTGGCGGACGAGGAGCTCGTGTCACGTCCCACGGGGCCTTATATTCGTGCATTATTCGAACAGATTCTAGATACTTTTATGGGCTTTTCGGCGGAATATTGTATTTCCACCACCCGAAATCTCTTGAGCAAAAGTGGCTCGATCAATATCTTGCGGGGCAATACAAATGAAGAAAACAGCGATTCAGAGAGCTACGATACAACCGATTCCATCAATACCTTGGTGTTATTCAGGGCCGTGAATGTGATGTTGGAGAACTGTGGGGTGCATGATTTCACTCTCATGGATCTAGTTCGACCCGAAGCTCTGAGGACACGAAGGATTCTCAGTGGAGTCATCAATTTTGCCCGTTTTCGGGAAGAGCATTTAAAGGAATGTGAGCAGTTGGCCAGGGTATCGGAGGAGAGCGTGCAGCAAATACGCCAGATCGAGGAGCAAAACATAGAAATCAGCAAGAACATCGATGAGCTTAAGGAGAGACTAGCGGAGGAGAATGAGGCGTCGAGAGAAGGCGAAAACGGCCATTCGGGCCGAAAAAAGTCCACGTTGGCCCAATTGACCAACTACAATTCCAAACTAGAGCAGGAGCTCAAAAAGCTCCAGAAGTCCCAGGAGGCGTTGAAGCTAGAACACAGCAAGTACAAAGATTCCAAGACACGTCTCCTTGAGAAGCTAGAAGACAATCATTTCCTCATTGGCGAGTCGTCCAAAGAGGTGGAGAAACTCAAGAACTACTCTTCCGCAGATCCCACGCTAATAAAACGGGTGATCGAAGAATTAAAGTTGAACCTTGATAATCACCAGCAGTATCTCCAGCAGAGCGAGACCGCATACCGCAACAAGTCCAACACTGTGGATGCTATCCAACAGGTGGAGGACGAGTTGCGCAACCTCATTAAGATTGCCCAGGAGATCACCAACGACTTGCGCAAGCTAGATAATTCCAGAGAAAATATCGTGAAGCAAGGAGACGAGCTCGGGAAAAATAAGCAGATTTCGGAGGAACTCAGCATTCATATGCTGCGAGTGCGGAGACAGCTCCAGAAGTCCGAGGAGAAGATCTCCAAATTACGCCAGCAATCGCTAGATAAGGAGCAAAATGCCAAGGAAAAGCTCAAAAGCCTTGAGCTCGAGTACGAGCGGCTTTCTAAGGACCGCGAACAAAAGCAGGAGAAGCTCGACCAGACCAGAGCAGAAAACGCCGAGATCGAGGCCAGCATCAACTCTTTAAGGCAGGAGTTCGACACGGAATTTAAGAACGCTGAGGCGGCCGTGGCCAAACTCAACGACCACATCCGTGACTATCTCTACGACATTGGTAATAGACTTTGAGGCGTCAATGGAGCCAACACTTGCATTATCGAACCGTGCCGCACCCCTTTGTATATTATATGTATCTATAAACTGTACCATTATGATCAAGAATGCTGTATGCTAGAGAATGTCACTATGTGGTCACAGACGTTTTCTGAGCTGAGGCAAGCTAAGCACTGGATGCTGGGACAAGCTAAGCATTGAATGCTGTGACAAGCTAAGCATTGAATGCTGTGACAAGCTAAACTATGGATGCCGGGACAGGGTTTCAGAGGCAATGGATGCGGGGGAGTCACTAGCCTTTTCGTCCACCTGACTGTCTTCTGTCTTTTTATTATGGCCAATCTGGTCTCCCTTGGGAATTCTTTGGTTGGTGGTGCACAGCGCAGCTAGAAGCATCAACACGGCAGCAGCCAAGTTCAAGTAGAACACATCATGCAAGGCCTTCATGAACGCATCAAGAGCTATTTCCCTTTCGGCAGTTGGTAATCTCCAGATGGCCTCAGGTGACTGCAACAACGACTTGGCAGGAATGGAATTAAGCACCGAAGAGCTTGGAGCATTCCGAATCGCTTGCTTCAAGTACTGCGATCCTCTACTGGAAAGCATAAGCTGCGAGGCCGTGACACCAAGGACTCCACCAATGGTCCGGATGAAGTTGATGAGAACAGTCACCAAGATCATGGAGCCTGGAACATGGCCTGGGGCCTTCACTTGGCCCGACAAAAGCGAGCTCTGGAACTGCAAGCCAATGGAAACACCCACAGGAATTAAGAGCCCGATTCGGGCAGAGCTGCTGGTGTTTCTGCCCAATATTAGTAAAAGTCCCACTCCAACAGGACCCAACACCCCCGAGATCATCATCGTGACCTTGATGAAGTACGTGTATCTGATAAAGATACCATTAGCAGCAGAAGCCAACGACACACTGATGACGAGAGGAAGCATATCGATGCCGGACTTCCAGGCCGACTCGTTATATATCACCTGGAAGTAGATGGCCAAGTAGTTGACGATGCCCATGAAAAAGAAGAAGTTGAACGAAGCACTCAAGGTGGAGGCCACGATCTGAGGCACCACCACGATCTCCTTAATTATGAGTGGGTTCCTCGACACAAAGAAGTTGTAGTAGACAAAGAGCACTATCAAGAGGCCTCCGATGGTGAAGAGGCAGATGATGGCTGCTGAGTGCCATGGGTATTCGTTTCCTCCAAACGTCATGGCCAAAAGCACCAACACCAAACCTCCAGTGACCAAGCACGTGCCCAAGTAGTCAATTTTGGCAAGCTTGGCCCGAATGTCGCCCTGCGGCCGCGGAGGATGGAAAAAGAGCACCAAGAGCCCCAAGGCGACCGCACCAATTGGGAGGTTGATGTAGAAGCACCATCTCCACGTCACATGTGTAGCAAAGGCTCCCCCCACAAACGGCCCGCACACAGAGGCCACCGAGAACGTGATACCTATTAGCGACATGGCTAATGCTCGCTTGTCGATAGGCACCGACTCCGACAAAATCACCATCACCATGGCCTGCACCGCACCACCACCCAAACCTTGGATCACTCGCCCTCCAATCAACATGTCAATACTATTTGCGAGCGCACACACTAGAGACCCGATTTCAAAAATCACAATGCCCACGGCCAAAGTATATTTACGGCCAAATGCAATGGAGATCTTTCCATACGAAGGAGCCAAGCACGCCATCGGAAGCATAAATGCCGACGTGAGCCAGCCCACCTTGGAAAACGAGTTGAACTCGTCACTGATGACTGTCAAAAGTGTGGACACAATCGTCTGGTCCAACGCAACCACAAATAACGAGATCACTACACTCACCAAAACAGAAACAAGCTGCGCTCCATGAACGTATTGTTGGGTGGCGGTGGTGCCATCTCCAGCATCACTTTGGATGAATTTCCGGACGGCAACTGGCTCTAGGTTGTCAGAGGAGCGTGGCGCCTCGGAGGCTGTTTCGACAGTCATTGTTATTAAGAATTACGCTGCAATGCTGACCAACTAATTGGAGTTCGAGTACATGAAACACTCCCAGTTTTAGAGTTTTGAAGGAAGTTCTAATAGTCTGAGATGGTGTGGCACGGCTCTTCTCTTGCTGAGAAGCATTTGGTGCAGGAATGTGGCTGCGATTCTCTGAGTCACCAGGTGAAACCCTTCCATGGCTAGTCCTTCATATATGCTGAGCTGGAGGCGTTCTGCATGTTTCAGAGATGTTTTGAATTGCAAAATCAACTGATAATTCAATGACCTGCTTGGAGAGAAGACAATTTTCGCTGCGCGATACACAACAATCCAACAATGCCTGTGATCACTCATGTTCGCTGCACACCGGGCCAAGGTCAGGTGCTTCGACCAGTGGTTTTGGGAACACTGCCTGCCTGCTACTTCACGGGGACTAAGTTGGGGGCTAGGTGGTGGACTAAGTGGGGCGTTAACTAAGTGGGGATATAAATCAGATTAAAGTTCATTATAATTTTGGGCGCGATTTTTGGATTAGGGCCTGTTGATTCTAAGCCCTCTCGATTACGGCTTATTGCATTATGCGTCTGGGGCATCATCCGGGCCCGCGGTTCAATATCTCGAGGAAGTCCAACTCTCCTTCTTCCTCCGCTATAATCTGGTCGGTGGAGCCAGAGTTCAGGTTTGCTTGCTTGACAAATACGCCTGGTTGCAAATGCTTGTGATTGTTGTGCATGTACGTGCCATCCTCCGGAATCGGATCGTGGTACTCGTACACTGACGGGCGACGAGACTTGCTCGATTTGTTCGACACCGAAGCCAAGCTGCTTCTTCTTTTACCTTCTGACGACGAGGCTATCGACGCTTTTCTCTCGTTCTGGAAAGAAAAGGAGTAATTGTCAAGCGTTTGGCGGAATTCATTGCAATTGAAACTTCCGTCCAACAAGTTGGAGAAATCATGTTTTGCCTGCAAAGCATTGATTTCTATGGAATCGGAACGTGCCATATCACCTTTTTGAGCGATGTTGGCATCGGAGTCTTTCAAGTCCCGGAGTTTTTTGTTGATGATGCCTTCTTGGAACTTGCCAATATTGGCTTCATCTGGAAGGTGCATGAATGGGAAATTGAGCTTTGAGAGGATTCGTCTCCATCTGGAATACATTCCCAAATCCACCCTGAGCCCACCAATAGAGCTTCTGGTGACTCTGGCTGAAGTGTTAATAGACTCACTATCAGCATAGGCCAAATTCAAGAGTAGATTCTGCTCAACCTTGCTAGAATTCTCCCTCTCGAACGTTCTCATGATAGAATACTTCCATGGTTCTTCACGGTAAAAGAAGACCACGGAGTCCACGAATCCAATAAAGGGTTGGGCAAAGGCAGACACGCAGTTGAGCCACACGATGGGCCCGTGAACCAGTTCATAGCTGAACTGCGTGCAGTGCAAGATAAAGGGGAACAACCAGATGGAGATATATGCCACGGGGTACACGAAAATGGATTTCATTTGTTTTTCAATGGTTTTTTGTCTGTAGCGGAAATTTTCGAGGTTGGCAGCTTGGAACTGCGCATTGTCCAAAACATTTTCGTCATCGGTGGGCATGTGACCAGGAGATTCAGTTTTGCCAAAGTCCCGGTTGGCATCACTGGAAGAAGAACTCAGAGAGATGGAAGAGCGGTTCTCTCCATCGGGAAGAATGCACTTGGGCAAAACATAATCCCGCACATCCCGGAAAAAGTAGACTATGGAGTTGAAAAAGGAAAGGTCACGGGACAGCGAGCTGGGATATAAGCCGGGGCGGGTTTGACGCTGCATGGTGACAAAAACGCCACCAAGGGCCCGGAACTCTTTAAGCACGTGGTAGTAAATCAGGCCGTAGACGCCAAATATAACGATCACAATACAATACCGGGGCACCCAGCTGAGCACGATTCTCATCCAGATGGGGTCCTGCGGCAAGTAACACCAGCACACAAACGAGGCATAGCCTTTGATAATATAAGGGAAGCTGGCAAGAGCCATGGGGATCACAAACGCTAGACCGTAGAAGTAGTATCGATAGTTATAAAGACCACCCTCTACACGACTGGAGCCCGGGAACTTGACGTTGAGCTCAGGCTTGAAAATCAAGAGAAACGTATGCACGGCAAATGCCAAAATGGCAAAGTCAGCACCTTCAATAGATGTGGCGGTGAAAAACCCAATCACCTGGCAGAAAGTGTTACTGCCGTAATTTGACTCTTGAGCAGCCACACGAGCCGGGAAGATCATAAGCACCAAGGCCTTCAAGAGGTCGTAGAACAAAAGTAGGGCTATGAGCTGGTGGCGAAACACCAAGCGTTTCGGGTCGATGGCGAAGTACATGTACAAGGCAGCGAGACACGCCACGATCAGGCACCCCGACGAGGTGATGGCCAAGTACAACTGGGTATCGATGGCCTTTTGCGAGAATAAGTCGATTTGGTTATCCACTAGTCGCTTAGCGGGAGAGCTGGCGGCGACCTGCGCCCATTCCAGCCAAGTCATCGGTGTTCGGCCTCGGGCAAGTTAGACGTGGGATAAGACCCGGGACAAAGGAACTCAGAGGAAGAAAAGGGGCTTCTTGTGGGCGGCGAGGAGTTACAAGGAGAAACCAGGAAACGAGGCAAGAATCAGTATGTTTTTGGAGGTTGGGGGAGCCACATATATAAAAGTTGGGGTATGAAAGAATGAAGGTCTAAGGAAGAATGAAGGTCTAAGGAAGAATGCGCTCGGAATAGGCTATAGCATTTGAAGGGAGGGCAGGATTTTTCCGCTCTGGCTACATCAGTCGCGCGGAACAGACCAGGCAAGACCAGGCCGCGCTTGGGCCCAAAAAACCTAAGCCCCGCGAAAGACAAAGAGCGGCCCCGCTTAACAAAAATAACCCAACTGCTTAATAAAAACGCTTGGGTGCTTAATAGCGATACTCGGGGGTCTCCTTATATATACGGAAAATGAGAAGTTTACAAACACAAAAGCAAGCTTCATGGGGTGGCACGGGGTTACAAGAGGCGGAAAGGGGGGAGTTTCTTTTTTTTTTTTTTACTTTAGTGGGTCTAGGTATTTTTGGTGCTGCTTGACTTAGGGAAAAAAGTGCCATGGGGCATGCCGAGGCCTTGGAGCTAAGTGACATGGTGGCCCGCCACGCGGAAGCCATGCGTACACTTTCGATAGTGCGGATTCGCTGGCTCCCGGAAAAATGCACGCGCCCCCGTCGTGCGGCACGAGCGTCTCTGCAACTGCACGGAAGCTGGAGACTGTGCATGCGCCATGGGTCAAGCGGACTGTATGCGGGTTCAGGACGGACTGTATAAATATTGACAGGCTGTACACTAATTAACGACCAGGGCATGCTGTTTAGGGAAAGAGAAATACTGGTAAATTAAACAACTGAAATGGCTGGGCGTGGCTTGAAATATGGCATGGTATGAAATGGCATGATTGTAAATTTCTCGTCTTTTCTCAATATTCTGGGGATTCTCAGCGCACACTTTTCATTGGAAAGTGGTTTCAATACTTACACTGATCATCTCATTACACTGGTCATCTCAAATACTAGTTTACTAGCACACAAATGTCTGTCCCCAATTTAACCGTAATTTCAATATAAATAATCTGGCGTTGGCCATAATGTAAATCATAAACTACTTCCAAAGCAGACAGTGGAGATGCGTTGCCAAAAGGTCACCTTCTCGTTCCCTTGTCCATCCAACTTATTGCGCTCTGCCAACTGTGCATAGTACATCTCCTCGTGCCCTTCCACCTCCTTCAAGCCGGTCACCAAGTCGACTTCAGCCGCCTTTTTCCACTTCGTCCGGAAAAACACCTTGTAGCCGATGAACACCGCAATGTCAATGAAGATCATAAGATACGAAAACAAAAATGACTGGTAATCCCACGGTTTGTCCGAAGGCAAGAAGATCTCGTATGTGCCCACGAAAATCATAATGAACGTCAAGCTGCCTCCGATTATGGCAAGCCAAGGCTGGAACCAGCCCTTGAATGGCAACGTGTCTCTATCAATACCCTGTACCTTGAGGGCCCGAAAAAAAAAGACATACGTAAAGCATAAGACGGTGAAGTTGATCAACTGGCAGGAAGTGATTAAATTGATGATCCAATTTAACACCTTTGCTGAATCCTCATTCAACTGCAAGAACGAAATGAGAGCCCAGAGCAACGATATAAGCACACAGTAGATGGGAATCCCCGTTTTGGTGGTGGCTGTAAGAAACTTGGGTGCATAGCCATCCAAAGCAAAGCCATATAACGTTCTCGAAGAACAGTAAGTATAAGAGTTTCCTGCCGAAAAGGCCGCCGTCACCAACAAAATGTTGACAATATCTGGCAAGACCTTGATGCCCATGTTCTGCATGGCAATCACATACGGTGACCCTCCAGCACCTGGCACCGACACGCCCATAGTTGCCAAGAGACGAGGATCATTATATGGCACAAGAATACCCACACAGAGAGCTCCGCCCACGAAGAACAACGTCAATCTAATAAACACCTGTTTATAGGCCGAAGGTAAGGTCTTGCGAGGATTTATGGTTTCACTGGCAACCAAGGAGATGTATTCAGGCCCAGCAAAGGTGAACGTGGCCCGAATAAGACACGCCAAGAACCCCTGAAACCGGCCAAGGGCTCCTGTGTGGTAGGCCACGAACATAGGCCCAGGGTCTCTCCAGTAGCGGAAACCAAAGGCATCATGTTGAGGGTTTCCACCCACCATGGTCACGAAAGTAAATACAATCAAGCCCAGGGCCAACACCACCTTGCCCAAACTCAACCAGAACTCGATTTCTCCGTAGACTGCAACACCAAACACATTGATGAGGAAGTACAATACCACTTGCACAGCCAATGGAATCGCGGCCGAGTAGTCATCTCTCCAAAAGTGAATTATGGAGTTAACAGTGACCACCTCAAAGGGAATCTGCGCACAGCATAAGAACCAGAAGTTCCAGGCGGTGGCCACTTCCAAAGCACTATCACAGCACCGGCCCGCCATGCGCACAAAAGGCGAGGTGATGGGTAAGTAGGTGACCATCTCCGCGGTTGACACGGTGATGAACAAAATGGGAATGGACCACACTATAAAACCCAAAAGAAGATTAAGGGGCCCATTAACGAGCCCCTTGCCGATTGCAACGAACAACGCCGAGCCAATGGTGGCGCCGATTCCAAGCAACTGCACGTGGCGCCCCTTCAAGCTTCGGTGGAGCTGATTGGAGCTGCCCCTGGTACTGGCGGAGTCGATGGAGGTGAAGGAGTGAACCAGCTTCTCGCCATCTTCCAGGGTCTCATGGACCAACTTGGGGCTAGGCCGCGGCATCCGCGGTATGAAGTTATCTTCAACAAATTCAACAAACGTCATTGTTTGTACTTCATACGGGTATACTGAGGAGAGGAAAGCACCAGGAGCTAGAGAATTTTCAAGCCGCTGGCGTGCTAGATATAGTGCCGCGGAAGAGATTTTGCATAAATGCGATGTGGGGCGTCTTATATATAGCTGCAGTAGTCGTACCTCGCTGGGTGCTCGCGCCTGTGCATATGCGGAGGCGATGAGTAAGTGGAGCCGAAATGGTCCAGTACGTGAACAAGCATAGATTGGGCGGTGAAAGGCTCGGGGTAGAGTTAGGGGGTGGCGGGTCTGGTGGGGGCTTTTTCAGTTTGAAATTAGACGAGTTTCGAGGCGTACTTCGGTGTATTAAGTAGCAGTAGTGACTGACAGCAGTAGTACAAGAGAGAATAAAATGAGCAATGACGGGATAGACAGAGAGGACAACAGCATTAAAAAAAGAACGGAAAAAGCAGAAGCGAAGGAAACAGGAATAAAGCAGTATTTATAGAGCCACAGATACAGGTATGGATCCACAGATACAGGTATGGAGCTACAGATACAGGTATGGAGCTACAGATACAGGTATGGAGTCACGTGGTGGATATGGAGTCACGTGGTGGGTATGTAGTCGTGTATGGGACTCTAGGGCCTAGGGGCCTACAGCGCACTAGTAAAGCGAGCACGCATAAATGAGGGGACCAGTTCCCGGGGCGCACTAATTGCCGCGCTCTTCCCGCGCTATTCAGCACTAACCCCAGTACTAATTCCATGGACCGCACCACTAACTCCTATGGCGCACCACGCCAACACTGGACCATTGGACCCACAGATACTGACCTGGTCCTTTGTTTAAAATTAGAATATATTTTTGGTGATTTTGGTTTAATATACTGAAACATTTAAATGGGAATATGGCAGTTTTCTGTTGGTACTGTTCACTTTACTGCCTGCTATACGGAGTTAGCTGATGGGTGGTTCAAGATGCCAGTCTAGGAGGTCTGATGCTACTATCAAACTATAGACTTGTTGTAGTCGTAAGAATTATGAACCACTTCTGAAAGACTTCTGAAAGACTTCTGAAACACTTCTGAAACACTTCTGAAAGACTTCTGAAACAATTATGAAACACTTCTGAAACACACGGTACTGAACATGAGCCTCCCATATCGTTTCTTATCTAGTAGTGTAATCGCTTGGTGCACATTCCATCAGCGCACTCATTGCACTCAATCTTTGGACTGTACAGAGGCCGTTCTCCATACCAGAAGAGTACACTGAAACACACCTGAAACACTCTGAAATTCACTTCATACACAATGATGCACTCTAGAATGAAAACTACTTACCAGAAACAGAAGGTCACCGATCATCTGGCCTGTGTGCACTACTCACTCTGATATACTAAACACTAGTGATGAACGCACTGAAATTCCGTAGTTTAACACTTTAAATATAGCTTATGATTTGGGTGACATGACTCTGGAGCTTTAGTAAAAAACAACGTCGTGGTTTGTTTCTAATGGCAGCTTACCTTTTAAGGTATGGCTCTACTCCTGTCTGTAGACCATTCATACTTGGCTGGACCAATTAAAAAAAATCCGACCCAATTTTAGTGGACATACAAAACTGAACAGCTAACACCCTTAAATTTATAAACTGTCTGCATTGTTCGATGTCCTGGTATGACTAAGCGTATCATTAACCGAGGCTCGCTGATATACGTGCTCATAACCGTATATGGTCCAGCAATCCTAGACTGTACAACCATAGACTGTAGCTTCACTGTACAGCCCCGTAACTACACTTACTGCTTCTGTATTTGAGAATTTTCATGTACTCAGAAAACATTTTGGTCGTACTATACACTTGAATAACTTGGCAGTCCCCAACACTTGCTGCAGTATTCCTCAACATAGTTCAGGCATCAACTTCCACAGCCTCCAGGTCATTGCTGCAACGGAGCATATAGAACCTGCGTCACGTATTTCCGTTTATACCGGACCACCGAGGCCACAGCCAAGGTGTTATGCTTGATACTGGTGGTAGCTAAGTGGTTCAATACCACATGGTTGGGGATAGGCAACGCCCCGGAGTTGTTGTCTTTGTCCATGGAGTTGAAGTTATTCAAAATGACGTTATCTAGCTGAGGAGGCAACTGCGGCGGATGAAGCCAACCCTGCTGTTGTGTGTTTTTGGACTTGGCCTGCTCATCGATGGCTAGGTAGTATTGCTCCATCACCTTAGGCTCCACGAAAATGGGAGGGATGTCACTGATGTAGTTCAACTTGCGAGCATTTGCTTGTTCATCCTCCTCGTCTTCGTTGTCATCGTCGTAGTATCTCAGATAACCGTCGCCCATGTCGTCGTCATCGTTGATGAACTTGAAGATTGAGTCTGATCTGGGCCGGTTGGCCAAACGGCCGCGTGCACGGTCTTTCTTTTTCTGCTGGCGTTCCCGCTCATGCTGCTCCTCGGCCTCTAACTTGGACTGCTGCTGCCTCAAGTGCTGCTGCACGTTCTCAGGCGTCACTTCTATGTAGTTGACAAAATTGCCCATTTGGTCTGTTGCAGTGGGCAAGTGGTCGGAGAATCTCAACTCGTTGTCAATGACAAACCGGAACCGATGTGTTCCCACGGGCAAACCTAAAGTTACAACGTGTGTGTTGTCGGGTTGTTTCTGTAACCCGATCATCTTTCTCCATCCGGTGAAAGATCCTGTCACGTACACCTTCTCTCCACCTTGCACCCATTTCACTTCCACGGGAATGTGCACTGCAGGGTCAGGTATCGGTTCTTGTTGTTGTTGTTGTTGCTGTTGTTGTGGGTCTTGTTGTTGCTGCGGTGGCTGTTGTTGGTGCTGTTGCTCCTGGTGTTGTTCATGTCCTCCATTAGAGTCTGGATTGGGCGACTCAGTCAGTTCTAGATGCATTTTCTCCGCGTCGTCCGTCAAAATCAACGTGGACTTCCTGCGTTGCGGAGGTGCCGCCCCCTGGTCGGTGGTGCTTATGCTGTCGAGAGCGTTGGAAACGTCCAACATGGATATATCTTTCTGCTCGGACATTAGAGGCGATCAAGACGAAGCACAAGGGATAATAAGGGAGTAATGATTATGCAGCAAAAGCTTTGTATTAGAAAAGGCCAGAGATGTAGCCAATAAGAAGCTTGGAGGTGGTCACAGTGGGGCTATTGTGAAGAACGTTAATGGAGACACTGAAAGTGGGCGAAAGCGGACTTGAACGATGGAATGGGGGCAAGACTGGACGGGACTGCAGAGAATGTTTTTGGCAAGCGTCCGAGTAGAGAGTGGAAGAAGGGGGGGAAACGGGAGGGCGTGTGGAGGAAACCTGTTGTTTGGGGTGGGTGAGGCCTATGCGGTGGAGGTTGGACCCGGGCGGAAAATTGGGCTTTTTTTCGCTCACAGGTGTTATCATGAGGCGAGCGCGGGCCGCACGTGACACAGGGCCCTTTTCTTCGGTGGTGTGGCTACGTTAGCCCTTTTTTCGGGAATTGCTTAAAAATTGGGGTGCTGGCTCTTTATGGGCAGGAGTATGGCTTTGTTCTTTTGGCGGGAGTGGTGGAGGTCCTGAAGGGGTGCAGGCCTGGGGTCTCGGGGAAGCGCATGTGCATGCACTTGGGAGCTCTGATATTACGAGGTGTGCGTCAGGACTCGAGGCGAGACAGATAAAAAGAAATTCACAGGGAAGATGGAGGGTGGAGGGGGTAATACCTGGGGGTGCAACCGCTCGACAAAAGGGAGGTACTGGAGGTATGGGAGGTACGGGAGGTACGGGAGGTGGTGGCTATAGAGGTAGAAATAAACGGCGTCAGGCCAGATGTAGAGGTGGAAAATAGATGGCCTTGAGGAGTAGGAAGAAGAATTTTGGCAGTGTTTGTTGCATCTGGTAACAGGACAGGGAGTGCCTAGCGAGAGGAAGCGGAACAGAGATAATGGGAGACGGAATTAGATAATAAGGCCGGAAAAGGACAAAATACAGCAGGCCCACAATCTGCCGGGCATAGGGGTCAATGTGGTGTTTAATTGATTGCAGTGCATCCAGGCCTGTATACAAGGCGGTGGCCCGCAGCACCTGAAACAACGACGAAACGGCAAGTGGCACAAGCAGCATCCCTCCAAATGCATCATCACTGGGAGCGGAGGGTCATATACAGAGGAACTTTCAATGCACGGTTGACAATGCATGCACTAAGGCCCCACTTAGTATGCGCGACCGCCGCACTCTTCGCGGTCCTTCAGCAACACCATTGCGCAGGCTCAAATAGGCAATGTCTTCGAACTCATGAGCTGGCCTCTGCATGGGTTTTTGGCGTTAGTCTGCAATAAAACCATCTTTATCGTGCAGATCCTCGAGATGGCATCTGCAAGATCCCGCTGGACATCGTAAATCCCGGTGTACTTAAGCTGCACCGGCCGCCGCCCTTTACTGCAAAACGTCCATTCCCATCTCTCGCCATGATCTCTGAAATCGACCCGCTGCAAATCGTCTTGCAGTACATGGTAGGCAACCAGACGGCCATGGTGCCGTTCTCCAAGTTGGATGACTTTCTCCACGTGACCATCCGCTCCAGTATGGTGCAGGGTCTTGCCATTGGCTGCTGTATTCTTCTCATATTCCTCTCGTGGTTCATCATCATCAATAAGAAAACACCCATTTTCTTTTTCCACCAGTGCTGCTTGTTGCTTTTGGCCGTGCGCTCTTCGTTGTACCTTGCCTTTTTGTTGGGCCCCCTCAGTTCCGTGTCCTACTCTTATACCGGCTTATTCTATGGGTATTGGCGTGCCTTTAGGGTCACGCAGGCCGTGAACGCCATGTACGTGATTCTCATCACCGCCATTGAAATTGTGTTTGTGTTCCAGACATATGTGATTTTCCGCCTGGCCGCAAACCGCATTTGGAGTATCGTCATCACCGCTCTCTCCGCCCTGCTTGGTATAGTGGTGGTGGTGGTGTATATCGTCACCATTTCCCACACCATGCAGCGCTCACGGGCTGAGTTTGAAGGTGTATTCGAACCCACAGCGTCCTGGGAAAATAACGTGCCTTTCATCTTGTTTGCAGTGTCTTTGAATTTGAATAGTGTGGTGTTGATCCTGAAACTCGCCATGGCCATTCGGGCCCGACGGGTGTTGGGCTTGAAACAGTTTGACGCATTGCATATTCTTCTCATTATGTCCGTACAGACATGCTTGGCGCCTTCGATTATGGTGATTTATAATTTCGCCAAATCCAAGGTGTCGTCTGTTTATTTCAACATCAGTTTGATCTTGGTGGTGTGCAGTTTGCCATTCAGTTCGTTGTGGGCCTCGTCCGCCAATAACTCGTCCAACCCTAATTCGTGCCAGAACACGGTGCTTTCTTCGTCACTGGATGCATCGAGCCAGACCATCACCTTCAGTGAGCCCGGGTCCGCCAAAATGCAGAAATTCGATAGTTCCATTTCGGGCTTTGACAGAGCTACTCTTGCTCACTCGGTAGGTGGAGATACCGACTCCATCGAGAGGATTATAGACGAGTTGAAAGAGACTCCTTAGACGGTTTGGGCCGATATTTTTAGATCTTGATTTACTTCTTTCTCATCCCACGTAGCATTATATTTAGCATTATATTTAGCATTATGTTTCAGCATTATGTTTCAGCATCACATGTATGTTGTCATGTAGCGTGCCGTTTAGAATGACCATGTGACCGGGCTCGTAACCCGTTGCGACCAGGGCCTTGCGTTGCCAAGTGTCCACCAAAAGGTGAGTCAACAGATTACTTGTGAATGGAGTTGAGCTTGTGACGTATTCAAATATTGACCGGTGTATCTATACAAAGAAAGTGCAGGTGTGGCCATGGCCCGTGGTACGCTGGGCTTCCGCTGTAGCGGTGCGAGCCGAGTCGTGCACACTATCAAGACATGCACCATCTTGGTCCAGTATCTTCAGCTACCACATCCTCCTCCACACCCCCTGGGCCCATACACGCCCGGTCTTCGCCACCCTCAAAGCTATAAAAGCAGCCGGTTCCCCCAGAGCAACCAGCAGTGTATATTCTAGCATCCACCATGGCGGAGTTCGATAGCCCGTTCCAAATGGACGAGGACATCAAATCCCCCAACACAGGCACCAGCTCCACGGAGCTGCCGAGTGGCGGTCTTATCAACCTGCAAGACAATGAAGAACAACATAAGCAAGCGCTTAATGGCGACTCCCGCTCGCATGCGCCGGACCCTCTGAATATACGATCTCGCTTGGCGTACCTTAAGTTCGAGGACAATCCAGGCACCACCACCGAAGAGGATGAAATGGTGTATGAGGAGGATCTTGACGATAAATTCAATAAGGCCGAAGCTGAGCGATGGACTGCACAACTGGCGGCCGAAAGGGAGAATGATCCGTTGGCCCCGCCCGAAAACTTTGCCCCAGTGGTGAACCAGATCTACCGGTCGTCGTTCCCACAGCCGGCCAACTTCCCGTTTTTGAAGAAACTCAAACTCAAATCCGTGCTCTGTCTTATCCCAGAAGACTACCCGGCGTCGCACCGGGACTTCTTTCACCAGGAAGGCATCAAGCTTTTTCAGCTCGGCATGTCTGGGAATAAGGAACCGTTCGTGATCATTAGTAGCGAGCTTATAACCGAAGCTATGAAGATCGTGCTTGATCCGGCCAACCATCCTATATTGATCCATTGCAACCGGGGAAAGCACCGGACTGGATGCCTAGTCGGGGTGTTAAGACGTCTACAGGGCTGGTCTCTCACTATCATATTCGACGAGTACCGGAAATTCGCTGCGCCAAAGGAACGACCCATGGACCAACAATTCATTGAGTTGTATAATAGCGAGAATATCCTTGAGTTTGCATACGAGAATCTGTTTTTGCCTTTACCCTGGGACTGACCATAATTATGTCCCATAGTCATGTTCTTTCAGACCCTTTGAGCATATGCAAATGTGATAAGGACCAGGACAGATGGAATTAGACGAAAATGGAGATAAAGATGAAATTAGATGGAGACGAATTATGATGACAAAAAAAACCAAATGCAGATTACATAACGGTGTCTACTGGTTCATGATGGGTAAAGTGGGTATTATTGTGGGTGTATTTGTATTACTTCTATTTGGAAGGCCAGAAGAACTGCTTACCATAAATACCAGCATTTCCCAAGGCCAAAAGAGATAATGCAACCGGACTCACGCGGCCGTGGAGAAGGCTTCGGAAAGAAGGCCGGCCATTGACTATGGTGTATAACGCAGACCATGCAAACGTGAAGCCCGAGCCATTGACGACGTCGCCGTCATAGATGATCCAACTGCCTAGAGCGTTGGCAACGCCGAAAAGCAAGCAGGTTTTTCGGGAGGGCTTTGCAAGTGCAGTTGACTTGGAGAATGCATATGAGCCTCCCGAAGAACCAGCCTTGACCGGTATAGCTTGGGGCGACGAGAGACCTACGTAGAATAGAGACGCAGCCATGGCAAGCGGGGGAAGTGGGGATTGGGCCGCGGAGTTGACGTATGTGCAAGCTTGTTTTTTGAAATCGTCCATTGGTATAGGTAGAAGCAGCTAGAGACGCTGGTTATGACTCTGGGGAAATAGTTGCTGCCCTTAGACCCGTACACCCGGGTAGAGAAGCGCGCACCGCCGAATGGAAGAAAAAGTGTGTAGCTTTTCCAGAGCGTCACACGAGAGAAGCATACAGTGGAGCCTCCCACCCTCTTCTAAAACACATACGACATTAGAACAAAAGCTGTTCACTACATCAAAATAAACCACAGGTGTATTGTACACTAATTTACATAATTCCCGAAAAAACCTAAGATCTCTCGCCTCTCAATCTTCTGGCCAATTGGATGTCCTTCTTTTGGATGGTGACTCTCTTGGCGTGGATGGCACACAAGTTGGTGTCCTCAAACAAAGACACCAAGTAGGCCTCAACGGATTCCTGCAAAGCACCAATGGCGGACGACTGGAATCTCAAGTCGGTCTTGAAGTCCTGGGCGATTTCTCTGACCAATCTTTGGAAAGGCAACTTTCTGATCAAAAGCTCAGTGGACTTTTGGAATCTTCTGATTTCTCTCAAGGCAACGGTACCTGGCTTATATCTGTGAGGCTTCTTGACACCACCAGTAGATGGGGCAGACTTTCTGGCAGCCTTGGAGGCCAACTGCTTTCTTGGAGCCTTACCACCGGTAGACTTTCTTGCTGTTTGTTTGGTTCTAGCCATTGTGTGTGTATTGATAGAATCTAATTCCAAAAAAAAGTTTGGGTGGGTGGGTGCGCCTCTTATATATGGAATTTGCAGTTGCAGCAGGTGTTGTTTTGGAAAGCGCGCAGGCGTGGGCCCAGGTGAAGCGTACCGTGACAGAGACTGCGACTTGTTGGGTTTTCGGGTACGTGTGCGGGAGTTTGGCTGTGGGCGTGGAGAGAATGGAGAGGTCGCGTGCGGATTCACGGTCAAAAACGTGCCAAAGCGAGCAAAAACGAGCTTCTCTGGCTACGGGAAGCCACGGCCTGCACGGGGCGCGGTCTCTGGATCGCGAAAGAAACGGCTCGTTGGCGTGCTACGATGTGCACCACTCGCCTGTACATTTGGGACCACTGATTTGCGCGCTTTCGTCCTGTTCCCACGCACATTCCCACTTTGCTCGCGACTTTTGGCCACTTTGCTCGCGACTTTTGGCCACTTCTCCCGCGACTTTCGGCCACTTCGCTCGCGCTTTACGTCCACTTCGCTCGCGCCTTAAGACGCTTCTCCCGCGACTTGTTTGTATTATGCTCTCGGCACGTCAACAGTGTCCACGATGCCCGAGGCGGTGCCTGCACTCGCGCCCCAGCGTGCAGTGGGTGCAACCAGGCACCCGCATCCCTCAAAGTATATAAAGAATGCCAGGCCCCCACCATATCTCTCCTTTTATTATTATCAAACAATTTATTAAATATGTCCGGAAGAGGAAAAGGTGGAAAAGGTCTTGGAAAAGGTGGTGCTAAGCGTCACAGAAAAATCTTAAGAGACAACATTCAAGGTATCACCAAGCCTGCTATCAGAAGATTGGCCAGAAGAGGTGGTGTCAAGCGTATCTCTGCTTTGATCTACGAGGAAGTCAGAGGTGTGTTGAAGTCGTTCTTGGAGAACGTCATCAGAGACGCCGTCACCTACACTGAGCACGCCAAGAGAAAGACCGTGACTTCTCTTGATGTTGTCTACGCCTTGAAGAGACAAGGTAGAACCTTGTATGGTTTCGGTGGTTAAACGACTTGCTCCTCCGTGTGTATTACTAGTTTCTTTCTCCAGTGTATATTAGAATTTATTATCGATTCGAAAACGTGTAGACATTATTGTCTTGTGCAGATCAATCAACTACTAGCTATGGGTACTGTGGATCATTTGCTAGCTCTGGTGGTATAGTAGACTACCTTCATCACTGGGTATACATTATCTATTAATACGCATTGATGTAACTACTATCCATTAATCTCGTGCTATTGTCATTCGCCAATCTTCTTCCCCTTGGCCAATTTGCTCTCTATTTTCTTGGTCACAGCCGACTCGATCTTGTTGATGTCGATGGGCTGGAACGGCTTGAAATCATCTGCCAACACCTGGGCGTACCGGCGAATGCAAACGGAGTTGGCGTCCTCTAAGTCCTTGAGTTTTGGCGGACACACACACCGGCACCCCACGCCGTTTTTGATTGGCTCATCCGGTTGGGCTTTCTCAAAGATGGCCTTGTACCACGCACTGGGAGGCTCGTCCTTGAAGCCATTGGACTTGTAGGGGAGCTGTTTGCCTGGGGCGTTGTTAGGACAATGTCCCAACGTCGAATGCTTGTAGCCCACATCTCTAAAGTAATGCAATTGCTCTCTCGGAAGCATCATCGCCACGGCCAAGGAATGCACAGGTGCATCTCCCCATCTTTCTTTATAGAAACCACCCGATGCTTCTAAATGCTTGAAGTAATCCTGGTATGTTTTGGATAAAAAAAGGTCTGTACGAGCGATTTCAAAGTTGGACCAGAAGTGACACAAATTGTACTCTTCATTATCCACTTTGTCTTCATGGAGCGGTGGTTTCTCCTGAGCCAATTCAAAGATATCCCGAACATTCTTGAAGTCCTTGATGCGTTCAAGGTCCTCATTGGTCTTGTTCTTTACCTGTAGGAGCTTTTTCAAATTGATATTCTTCTCTGCCTGTTTAATCAAATCAGGGAAGCTGGACCACGACCTGTACATGTCGCCATTCAGGCCAGTCACATAACGGTACTTATTGGCCACAAAATCCCATGCCGATTGCACCTGGATTTTGTTCTTTGCGATAAAGGCCTTGGTCTCTAAAAATAATGATGGAGCAGTATAGTACAACTCCTCTATCGTCACGGTGAAGCCATACAGCTTGTTGTGTTTTTCCATTTCAATGAACGGGTCGTAGGTCAAGTCACAGTAGAACTCCACGTTGGGTTCCACTCGCCAGTACCATTCCCGCTTCCGAACCAAGGGATGGTCGTAGAAATGGCCCGAGTAGAACCGGCACATTTTATGGTACGACTCCATATTCCCGTACATGATAGTACGGTCACCCTGGCTCTCGATGTACTCAGCCAACTCTAAGCGGTCCACGTCTTCAGGAAAATCCCAGTGCTCTTTGGGCACCAAACCAAACTCCACTTCTGCATTGGTGTGCTTCTTCACTGTTTCCTTGAAAGTATCGTCGAACTCAACGTCATTAAGAAACACCCATGGATAATTGAACCACTGGTTGAAATGTCTTTCCATAGACTTCATGGAGCTGACCACATCGTCGAGCTCTGAGTTTCGAGACAACATCACGAATGACGCGTTGGCCCGGGGAGCAGAGATGTCTGGCTCACGGCACCCGATCTCAAAAGGAAAATCACGTTTGGAGCTAAGGATCTTGCGGCTCAACTTACGGTCGCGTGGGTCCTGGAAGTTGACGTGATCCGTAAGATTCGCAATCTCCTTTCTAGTCTTGATACTTTTAATGGCAAAAACCAAAAAAAGCACCACGGGTAAAATCATCACCACCAAGAGTAGCAACCTTCGTAGTATCTTCAGCACAGTCCACGTGGACAATTCCTTGAGTTGCTGCCCTAGCCGGGAAGTCCTGAGCCGCTGCACCAACAGAGGCTGATTAGTAACCATGTCCTTGTATTGGCGGCCATCGGAGGCATCGGACCCACTCGTGGACATGGAGCTGCCCCAGCGATGCTCAGACAAGTCGTCGAGCGAAATATCGCCTTCCCGAGACATGAGAGAGAATCAGGGTTTGGAGCGGCAAATTTTTGTGTGGATCTTGTGTTTTGTTGTTTCAGTTGCTGTTGCTTCTGTAGCCAATACCAAGAGAAGCGAAGGCCGAAAACAGAAAACAGGCAAGATTACGAGCGAAGGTTCCTGCAGCTAGAAAGGCTGTGTGGGGACAGAGACAGCTGCAAGAAAAAGACAGACGACGTAGCAAAAAGCAACAGAAACAACGAAAGTTGCCAGCCACAAATTTGAGTGGGCGGGAAACTGCTAAGGTTGGAAAGACCACAAATGTGCTGGACGGCCGAGAAAGAGAAAAAAACCTGGTTCGCTATTGATCTTATCGCGCGCGGTGCAGAGGCTAAAAGGCCACCATTCCTCGAACGTTGGTCCGGCACACACGACGAACAATAATGACCAAGACAACCGACTCGTGAATTGTCAATAGAAAGGAAGGCGCTTTTGGGGGAGTACCGAGAAATTTGTAAGATACGGATGTGGGAATGAAAATAGGCAAAGTAGGGGAGCATTTAGGGGGTTTCTGTATTAAATTTGGTAGAAAGTAGAGGGTTTTACCCAGCTAGTGGTATGTAGTGGTGTGGTGTTTGGGCACGAGTTTGGGTGTGAGTTTGGGCCGGTGTGTGTAGGCAGGTGTTTAGTGAGATGTGGCCCAAATGTGTAGTCGACTGTGTAGTCAGATGCGGAGTCCGATGGCCACATGCGTAGCGACAAGTGGAGTGTTCACCGCACTTTTCTGAAGTGCTAGCAAGCGTGCATCCACCAAAGACTTGTGTCTAAATCTAAGTTTTGAACAAAAAGTCTAATTTGCCAGCACAGATAAACGAGAAAATTTCTGGAAATTTCGCTAGATATAAGCTCTAGAGAAGGCCTCCTGCTTAAACTTGTTTGCTTAATAATGCTAGCTGGTAGAATGCTGGCTGGTGCAACGCTTGTTGGGCGCCTGGATGCTTTGCACTGCTCTATACCCAAGGTCCTTCCACGTAATTTATGCTGATACTCCAGCATAGGCTCTAATCCTCTTCGAGCTCGGCCCGATCCAGAGTTGCATTGATGTCTAGTGGGAAGTCACCATGAAGCTGATCTAATGGAACCACGTCATGCGCATTGGTCAACACTACCACATAAACTGGGTCCTGAGTGCCCACGGACCAGAAATATCCGAACGTGTAACAACCAACGTGATTCAAGCATGTATCGCTAACAAGTAATATCTAAGATGTATTAGATCTCTTGTAGAGAGTATCCCGTTCCGTGTGTAATGTCTGATGCCAGCCGGTGCAGCAATAGTTAGCACCTGGAAATCGGTAGCATCCGGCGACAGCTAACGATCTAGCAACGGCTAACAATATGGTAGCAGTTTATTACTTCTCCTTCTTGAAGTTCACAGCATTTCGAAGCAACATCAAGTCGTCGCTCAACTCCTCGGGCTTCAAGCCCTGTACACCCACAAACTGCTTGTGCGATGCCCGGGTGCTATTCAGCGTGGTATGGGCCTTTTTATCGGCAAAGATCTTGGTGACTCCGCCCTCCTCGTTGTTCATGATGAGGTTGTTGAGCGTGTCGTAGTCCTTTTCACTGAGATTACTATCGTTCCCACTGCTGGCCCCATTGTTGTTGTGGTGGGCCGAGTTTCCATGTGCATGGCTGGAGCTGGCCATGCCCGATGATAGTTCGTCGTTAGATGAGTACCGTGTAGTGTAATGGCGTCTGCGCTTGGACGACGATCCGTAGCCGGAGTTAGGCGCACTTCTGGTATGGCTCATGGGAGCAGAGCTGGCCAATCCGCTATCGGAAAGATCGTCCGCTTCACCCGAGGCAAATCTGGAGTTCATTTCTCGCTTTCGAAGGGAGCGCCGGTCCGTTAGGCTTATGGAGGAGGCTGCTGCTGCTGCCGTGAGTGCAGACACATTGGCATATTGCGGAGTACCAGCACTCCACAGACTGGCGTTGACAAGGTTGAGTAGGAGCTTGTCTTCCTTAAGCTGTTTGACCTGCTTCTGGAGCTTGTCGTAGTACTTCTCCTTCAATAGCTTGATGATCAAGTCGTAGTTGTGCTTGGCCGTGGACATGTCTTCCTTATACTCATCCTCCACGCGCTTGACCTGATACTCCTCCCAGAGGCGTAATCGCGTCAACTCGTAGTCGCGGGTATCTTCCAACTCGGCCTTTTGCAGGAGGTAGTCCTCGTTGGTGCCCTGCTGGATCCGAGCCAAGGTGTTCTGCAAGTTGTGGAGAAGGGTCTTGTAGAAGTCGTTACGGTCGGAGGCCAAGGTTGTTTCCAACTTGTTAAGGCGCGTGGCGATCTGCTGGCGCCGCTTGTCTTTCTTGTTAAACACTGACGTTAGTACGGCTTGTAGTGGGGGCATGGTTGGGACATACGTTCGTTCATTGTGGCTTTAGAAGGTGTACTTGCGGTGAGAAATGTCATAGCACTAGAGAATATGCGAGCGCGCACTCCGGGCAGATGCTTGGGCCGCGTGCCGAGCCTCTGGCCATACTACCGTGCTCAAGGCTGGAGTCAGACCCGAAAAGCCCAGCAATGTTGCGTGGGCACATTTCGGGGTCTATCTTAGGGCAGCTTTCCGGGATGGGCTGTGGCTATTGCTATATGCACTTCTGGGAAGTGGATTAGTTGGCATGTTGTGTGTATCCCATGTGCTCTGTTTTCGATCGCTGTTTCTGCCTGCTGTTTTCTGTCTGCTCGCTGCTGTCTATTGGTGGAATGCGCAGACACCAGCGACATGGTATACAATGAGTGGTCAAGTCACACACTAAATATGAATATAGCTCGGATATTTTCGAAAGAAAATTGAGAATAAAAATATCCCCCCAAGATCAAAGAGGATCAATGAGGATCAAAAAGGATCAATGGCCGCTTGGGCCCAGAGACCTAATCAATGAATTAATGAATCAATGCAACGCAATGGAGTCAATGGATTCAATGGAGTCAATGGAGTCAATGGATTCAATGGAGTCAATGGATTCAATGCAAAATTTTCAATGCAACTCAAAGGAAAATATGCCCTGGGTATCAATAGGCTCAATGCAAATCAAGGAAAAATTTTCAATGCATCGCAATTGTCTGACTAATTTGTCTGGCTAATTGTCTGGCTAATTTTCTGGCTAATTGTGAGTAATTGTGAGTAATTGTGGGTAACTATGGGTGATTGTTTGTCTATGGTTGGAGTGGGGGCACATTCTTTTTGGCCCGAAATAACCTTTATTCTCGCGAACGTGCGTGCCAGCCTTGAGTCTCAATAGGGTCTCAATGGGGGTCTCAATGGGGGCATCAATAGGGGCATCAGTCTTGCACCTGGGCCAGCACCGTCTCACAGGCCCACAGGCTCACCAGTGCACGGCTCTAGAAGATTCTCCCCGGGCCGCGCGACGCTCGGTAGTGTCTACGAGCATCAGCTACCCCAGCTTTTCCTGGTCCCCACCCAGGATGCCAGATTTTTCCTATTACAAGGAGTTGCCTTTTGCAGACCGGCAAAACAAAACCACGCCCCAGTTCAACAAGCACGTGCACTTTGAGCTTCAGAAAAACGGCGCTCCCGTGACTCTCCTCACTGGCCATGACCCCAGCCGTATGCCTGAAGCCCTCTTACAGGTGGCATGGCACGAGATGAACTATGTCATCGAAGAAGGAAAAACGTACCCCCATTATAAAAGCATGAGCCTCTCGGAGTTCCTAGACTATATGTTCGATGGGTTTGCGGCCATTCTAGTGGACGGAGTATACCAAGACAGCTGGGCCAGTGAAGGTGCCCAATTCTGGGCCGAAAAATACTTGGGCCATTTCTACGTGAAACCCAATTACTTGGGCCGCTGCTCGCACGTGTGCAATGCAGGGTTCGTGGTCAACCACGTCCGCCGTGGCTTGGGCTTGGGCAAGGAGTTGGGCCGCCAGTACCTCTCCATAGCACCACAACTTGGCTACGCTTCCTCGGTCTTCAATTTGGTGTTCGAGTCCAATGTGGCCAGCTGCAGGATCTGGGATTCCTTGGGCTTCGAAAAGATCGGCTACATCAAAAACGTGGCTGCATTGAAGGGCCAGGATTCGCTTGTGGGTGCGTACGTGTACGGCTACGACTTCCTCCAGAAAAGCACCTGAAGCTTGGCCCACGCACCGGATAATGTGGTCACATGATGCTCCTCACGGCTCTCCCACGACGTGAGTCATGAAAGCACATTATTTAATAGCATAGACAAATTTAAATTATCAAGCGTAGGCTCGGTCAAGTGGAGTCATAAGGTCGTTCTCAGCCATGGTCGTGTTCTCCTTTATCCTGTAGTTATGTCTTTAATGGTATCCTTATTTTTTACCCGTATCAGTCCAGTCATACCTTTAGCCATAGATGCAGTAATGCTTAATGCTTAAAGTCATAAGTCACTGGTGCATTAAAGTCATAATAAACGAGCCGGGGCTGTGCACACGACATGCCATGAGAAGATGATCTGAATCGGCCATAGGTAGGGAAAAAAAGGGTCCTCTCATTGATGACGTTTCGACATTTACGCACCAAAACAATTCATCCCATCGTGTATACAGCTTTGTTTGCCAAAGCCACGCTGGCTTCATACATCAGTGTTTTGACTGACATTCAAAAGCTCCATTGTGGAGAGCAGAGTGACTGGTGAATATGCACCCGAGCGCGTCAGCTTCTGGTGATGTTGTGCTGCTGTGCTGCTCAGACTGTACAGTTGCCATCTTCCAATGCTGAGACAATAAGGTCGGCAAAGAAATATCTGAGTCTTAAGCTGGGTGATTTCGGACTTGTTTATTGATGCATCTCTTCGTATTGGTGCATACCCTTAAATTTGGCACGCATTATTGGCACATTATGGCTACATTATGTCACATTATTGGGGCATGCCATGTGCACGCTTCCTCGCGGGTGTCTTGGTGTGGGAACATCCCACGATATACACAACAGTCTTGAATCTACCCCAGCTGCAAATGCTAACACCTTGGATATAACATCCGACCAACATCACACAAAAAAATACCCCTTTTTCCTCCTTGCTCGCCATGCCCGAATTCGACGATGTCATGCAACCGGCCCATTTCAGGTCCCAGCTAGATTACAACCCGGTCTCCTCCATAGATCGCTACACCGTGCTACTTAAAGATGGCGAAACCACCGCCACTATTTACCCTTTACAGAGCTCTGACAACTTGCCGCCCGGCTTGCTAGCTTTTCTTTGTGATGAGTTCAACATCGAGATTGAACGGGGGGATACTTTCGCTTTTTTCGATACGCTTCATATTGAGACCTTCCAAAACTACTGGTTTGGTTCTTTTGCCGCTGTCATGGTGTTGGGAGACTCGCCGACCTTGGAAGGCCCGAAACATTGGGAAAAAGAGTGTTTGGGTACGTTCTTTGTCAAACCAAACCACCCGGGTCGTGCGTCCCACATATGCACGGCTGGGTTTCTAGTCAATGCTGGAATCCGTGGTAAAGGAATCGGCCGTACTCTTACAGACTGCTTTCTTCAGTGGGCACCACGCTTGGGCTACACGTATTGTGTGTTTAACTTGGTTTTCGAGACCAATGTGGCTGCACGACGGATCTGGGAGTCGCTTAATTTCAAGCGAATTGGTCGGATCAAGTCCGCTGGCATCTTGAAAGGCCATGATACTGCCGTGGATGCTATTATTTATGGACGAGAGTTGGTTACCCTTTCTGACGCCACCCAAGGTGCCTACAGGTTTGACAAGATCAAATTTTACCTCGAAACCGGTAAATACCCCGCCATGGCCGACCGTAACGAAAAATCCCGCCTTCGATCTTCTGCATCCCACTACAGACTAGAGCTCGGTAAACTTATGCTCCGAGATAAGGAGGTGGTTAGTGATCCTGTCAGACAGCTCCAGCTCTGTACAGAGGTGCATATGGAGAACCACGGAGGAATCAATAAAACCACATCGGCCATCTCTGAGAAGTATCACTGGACTAGAATAAAGGATACGGTTTCGGCCGCCATCAAGAATTGTGAGACATGTCGAGAGACTGCCAAACAGGAGATTGCAATGAAGCGCAATGGCATTGACAAGAAGATGCTACTGGAGATGACGGACCCAAGAGCAAACATGAACAATAAATCGATGCGGAGAAGAAACCGTCGGCCAAACGATTCCGATGATGTGGACAATATGAGTGTTCTTGATCACTTGCCCAACCGAGAAACAGACCGTATGCTCACCCATGACCTTTCTGGCTTGGACGAAGGACTCATCGCTGCAGTGGAAGCCGCCCAAAAACGTCATCGGTCCAACCTGGACGCCAGAGCGTCTCGAGAGGTCCACTCTCTGCATGATAGTCCCCATGATTCGCCAGCACCTACTTATGCTGCCGTTGCTGCTTCTGCAGGCCATGCAGACAGTCCATTCTACCAGAACGAGTTCCATGCCTTCACCACGAAATATAATAACAACAAGGTGAGGACAACCCGCGACGACAACGTACCCGTGGATCCAGATGTGTCTGCATTTGACCATAATGACAATTCAGGAGGAGACGAAATCGAAATCGCCAGGGCTCTCATGCAGTCCAACGAGTCGGACGGACATGGAACTCAAACCATTCGCCAAGAAAAGGAAAATGGCCTGAGATCACAGAAGAGTACAAATGAATCCGTGCATAACGATGTTGCAGCTTTCAATCATGCAACGGCCGCCCGAGACGAGATTGATATCGCTGATGCTCTAATGGACGCTGGAGAAGTGGAACAGCATGAAGGCCTGACAAAACAGCATCACACAAGAGCAGACGAAACCAATATGTTCTTCAAAGCAGAATAATGCTGGTCTGGATGGACTACTAAGTAGTATCGAATCATTTATTTAATTAAGAACTGTATACATCTCTGTATGCAAAAAGCCGTGGATCATTCCCCCAAACGATCAAGGATTCTGCCTTGCAGAGAGCACTCTCTAGATCAGCACCTAAAAGTCGACACCAATCACCATAGCCAACAAGGCCATTCTTATGTACAAGCCGTATCTCATTTGTCTGAAGTATGCGGCTCTTTGGTCGAAATCAACTTCCTCGCTGATTTCACTGGTTCTTGGCAATGGGTGCATCACACACATATGTTGCTTGGCATGCGACAAGATCTTGTTGTCCACAATGTACGAGTCCTTCAATCTCAAGTACTGGTTTCTGTCGCTGAATCTCTCCTCCTGCACTCTGGTGCAGTACAAGACATCCGACTTGGCAATGATTTCAGGTGTCAACTCCTCGGTCTCGGAAACCAACATGTTGTGCAGGGTCAACATCTCCTTGATGGAAGAAGGCAAGGCCAAGTCCTTAGGAGAAACCAATTGTACACGCACCTGGTAGTGACGCAACAAGTACAACAAAGAGTGCACTGGTCTGCCGTATTTCAAGTCACCCATGAAGGTGACGGTGATGCCATTGACGGTTCCCAACTCTTCTCTGATTGTGAATAAGTCCAACAAGGCCTGAGTAGGATGTTCTTTGCTTCCATTACCACCATTGATGATAGGCACTGGAGAGTATTTGGCTGCAATATCGGCAGACTCCTCCGATGGGTGTCTCAACACAATGGCGTCCGAGTAGCAGGCCAACGAGCGGATGGTGTCTTGCAAGGTCTCACCCTTCTTGACTGAGGATGAGTCTGCAGCAACGGCAACAACACGGCCACCCAATCTTTGCATAGCAGCATCAAACGAAGAAGAAGTTCTGGTGGATGGCTCGTAGAACATAGTGGCCAACAATCTTCCCTTCAATAAGTCCAAGACTCCTTGTCTCTCAACACCCAATCTCATCTCCTGGGCAACCGTGAACAACGAGTGCATGTCGGAACGGGTAAGGTTCTTGACCGACAACACCGAGTTTCTCAAGAACGAGTTGTTGTTTCTGATGTAGTTGAACAACGATCCGGTCTCTGAGAAGTTGCTGGTAGGAGGCTGCGACACCAATTGCGATCCCAACTTCTCCAACTCTCCGGCCTCTTGTTGCTGTTCCCTCAACAAAGAAGGACGGCGGCTGTCGTTGAAAGAAGATCTGCTTCTTCTGCGGTTACTCAAGCTTGGAGAAGCAGGAACGGCTGCAATGGCTCCGAAAACATCCTTGGATTGAGCACTGTTCTCGCCAGAAGCGGTCTTTGGCAACACCGATCCATCCAAGCAAACAGTATCGTCGTGGTGGGTGACTCTCTCAATGTAACCTCTCAAAGCCACATTCTTGAAGATGGACGAGAAGTCATCTCCGTTGAACACACGGTCGATGGTGATATCGATAGAAGCATCTTGCTTAGGAATGTTGAAGATGTTGGCTGGGTTGGTGTAGAAACGCTCAGTGATATCGTCGATGGTGAGCTTCTCGGCCTTGACAGCAGACAACAACAAAGGCAAGGCCTCCTTGAAGCCCAAACCTGGAACAATGTCGTAACCAAGACCCTTGGCGAGCAAGAAAGGCAACACGCCAACTGAGAAACAGTCGATGGTGGCCAAGCCAGCCCACAAGGCAGCCTGGTCTCTCTCAGTAGGCAAGAAGCCGAATTGTGGGTATTCGGCTTGAGAAACAAACAATGCAAACACGGACACATCACAGGTAACCTTCAAGTCCTTGGCCTTGGCCATCTCAATCAAGCTCAAATCCTCAGCAGAAGAAACACCAGTGATGTGGATGGAGCGACCATGCAAGGAAGCCAACAACAACACGGAGGCCAAGTCGGTAGCCTTAGCATCGGTGACGATAGGCTTAGTAGCAGGCCACGAAGCAAAGTGAGCGGAAATGGCAGCGACATTGGAATTGGCCAAGTCAGCAAATGGCAAGAACAACGCACCGGCACTGGAAGAGGCAGCAGCAGCTTCTTCGCTATTGGAGTCGGTACCAGCAACGTACACCGAGTAGTCAGTGTAGGCGGAGTTGGAAGCACTGTCAATGACGTTTTGGAGAGACTCGGCGTCGGTGATGTTGGTGCCGTTCATGCTTTGAGGCAAGAAGGCATTGAAGGTGAAACCAGCAGCAAGAGCAGCCTTGGTGGTCTTCTCGAAGTCATTGGTAGATGGAACAAAGGAAGAAATGTTGATCAAACCTGGCAAAGTGGAGCTAGAGTGAGAGGTCTGAGCATCGTTGTTGGAGACTTCCATGTTAGGAGCTCTGGCCAAGGCCTCGATCAACAACTTGGCACATTTCACGTTGGTCACCAAAGGAACAGAGAAGTCCACAGCCATACGACGAGACTCGTATCCCTTAGACATGTAGTTTGCAGGACGACGGAATCTGTTGGAAGATGGCAAGTTGATGTACAAGTCGATCAAGTGGTTGGCCAAGTGCTCAGTCAAAGAGTACTCGGACTTCTGGTCCTCGTCCTTGCCCAACACTTCCAAGTAGTGAACAGGAATTTGGTGTTCCTTGATGAAATCAGCCGTACCAGCAGTAGCAAACAACTTGTATCCCAACTCGTGCAACTTCTTGATGGAAGGAAGCAACTCCTGCTTCTCCTTGAACGAACCAATGGAGAACAAGATGTTCTTCTTGGGCAACTTGAAGCCGGTAGAAATCAAAGACTTCAAGTAGGCCTCGTACTTGTTTCTTCCGAAAGTAGCAACCTCACCAGTGGAAGCCATCTCAACACCCAAGATGGGGTCAGCACCAGCCAATCTTGAGAAAGAGAATTGAGGCACCTTAATGGCACAGTAGTCCTCAGGCAACTTCTCACCAGGGTATGGAGTAAGTGGGATGTCCATGATAGCCTTGGTGGCCATCTCAATCATATCGGTACCAACCACCTTGGAGATGAATGGGAACGAACGAGAAGCACGCACGTTACACTCAATGACCTTGATGTCGTTGTCCTTGGCAATGAACTGGATGTTATAAGGACCAGTGATATCCAAAGCCTTACCGATCTTGGCAGTGGCCTCAACAATTCTCTTGACAGTTTCAGGGTCCAAGTCTTGTGGAGGCACAATGAGAGTAGCATCTCCAGAGTGGACACCAGCATTCTCCACGTGCTCAGACACAACGTGCATGATCATTCTTCCGTCCTTAGCCACAGCGTCCATCTCAATTTCCTTGGCGTTCTCAATGTACTTGGTAAGCACCACTGGGTAATCTGGGGAGACGTCCACGGCCTGAGACAAGTAAGAGGCCAAGTCTGCCTTGGAGTAGACAGTGTTCATGGCAGCACCAGACAAGACGTACGAAGGACGCACCAACACTGGGTAAGTGACCTTCTCGGCAAAGTCCTCTGCTTCCTTGATGGATGTCAACTCCTTCCAAGCAGGCTGGTCAACACCGATCTTGTCCAACATTCTGGAGAACTTGTATCTGTTCTCGGCAGAGTCGATCATCTCTGGGGAAGTACCGTAAATCTTGACGTTTTGACGGTGCAAGGTCAAAGCAATATTGTTGGAGGTTTGACCACCCATAGAAATCACCACACCAGACGAGTTCTCCAAGTCATAGATATCCAAGACTCTCTCCAAGTTGATGGTCTCGAAGTACAATCTGTCGGCCTCATCATAATCGGTAGAGACGGTTTCAGGGTTGTAGTTGATCATAATGGTCTTGAAGTTGTTCTCTCTCAAAGTTCTAATGGCTCTAACAGCACACCAGTCGAACTCCACCGAAGATCCGATTCTGTAAACACCAGATCCCAAAACAATCACACCATGGTCATCGAAAGAAACATCCGAGGAGTCAGCGTTGTATGTGACATACAAGTAGTTGGTGAAGGCTGGGAACTCGGCAGCAACGGTATCAATCTGCTTGACGAAAGGAATTACACCGGCCTCCTTTCTCAATCTTCTAATGGCAACCTCGTTAGAGTCCAAGAACTTGGCAATTTGTCTGTCCTCGAAACCCAACTGTTTGGCCTGTCTCAACACAGGAACTGGAAGGTTTTCCTTGGTGCCGTAGCTGGCAATCTTGTTACCAAACTTGATCAAGCCGTCCAATTTGTTCAAAAACCACTTGTCAATGTTGGTAAGCTTCCAGACCTTTTCAACAGAGTAGCCATCAGTCAAAGCATTAGCAATGGCAAAGAGACGTTGGTCCGAAGGAGTCTGCAACTCGGTGTCAATATCAATGGACATCAAAGCAGCAGTCTTGTTGAAACCCAAGTTCTGGTAGTCCGTGGATCTGATGGCCTTCTGGATGGCTTCCTCAAACGTTCTGCCAATAGACATCACCTCTCCCACGGACTTCATGGACGACGACAACAAGGAAGAGACTCTGGTGAACTTCTTCAAGTCCCATCTTGGGATCTTGACCACAACGTAATCCAAAGATGGCTCGAAACAAGCGCAAGTAGACTTGGTGACCGAGTTCTTGATCTCGTTCAATGGAATGTTCAAACCCAACTTGGCAGCAGTGTAAGCCAATGGGTAACCAGTGGCCTTGGAAGCCAAAGCAGAAGAACGAGACAATCTGGCGTTGACCTCAATGATACAGTACTCCTTGGAGAATGGATTCAAAGCGTATTGGATGTTACACTCACCCACCACTCCCAAGTGTCTGATGACATTGACGGCAGTAGTTCTCAACATGTTGTAATCTTCATCTGACAAGGTCTGCGAAGGAGCAACCACGATGGAGTCACCAGTGTGGATACCCAAGGGGTCAAAGTTCTCCATGTTACACACGGTGATACAGTTGTCAAAGGCATCACGCACGACCTCGTACTCGACTTCCTTCCAGCCCTTCATGGATCTCTCCACAAGAACTTGCGACGAAGTAGCGAAAGCCTTGGTACAAAGGGAAACCAATTCTTCCTCGTTGTCAGCGAAACCGGATCCCAAACCACCCAAAGCAAAAGCAGCTCTGACAATCAATGGGTATCCAATTTCGTTGGCAGCATCCACACACTCTTGGACATTGTTACAAGCCTCGGATCTGGCACACTTTTCACCAATCTCAGACATGGCGTTGGCAAACAACTCTCTGTCTTCGGTCGTGATCACTGTGTCAATGGAAGTACCCAAGACCTTAACACCCAAACCTTCAAATTCATCCTTCAAGGCAATACCCACAGACAAAGCAGTCTGTCCACCGAAAGTACAGTAAACACCATCGGGACGTTCGAACTGGATGACTTTTCTGACAAACTCAGGGTTCACAGGCAAGAAGTAAACCTTGTCGGCCAAACCCTTGGAAGTTTGAATGGTGGCAATGTTAGGGTTGATCAAAATGGTGTAGATACCTTCTTCCTTCAAGGCCTTGATGGCTTGAGAACCGGAGTAATCGAACTCACCAGCTTGACCAATGGACAAACCACCGGAACCCAACACAAGAACCTTCTTGACCTTGACTCTAGGGTGAGCAGCTCTGTTGTCTTCGATTTTTCCTCCAGGAAACTCAACAGCCTTGTAGACACCGGTCTTCTTGAAGTCAATCACAGACTGGATAAACACATCGAACAAGAACTCAGTGTCTCTAGGACCAGGAGTAGACTCGGGGTGGAATTGCACCGAGAAGAAAGGCTTGCTTTCGTGGTAGATACCCTCGTTGGACTGGTCATTGGAGTTCACGAACAACTCCTTCCATTCAGGAGCCAAAGTCTCGGAATCGACGGCGAAACCGTGGTTCTGAGAAGTAATGTAACATCTTCCTGAAATGGTGGAGGTACATGGAATGTTGTGACCACGGTTACCGAACTTCATCTTGATGGTGGAGGCACCGGTGGCTCTGGCCAACAATTGGTGACCCAAACAGATACCGAACACAGGGGTCTTTCCTTCTTTCAAGACCTTGGCCAATCTCTCCACGGTCTCGGTCATGACTTCAGGATCACCAGGACCGTTCGAAATGAACAAACCATCGTATTCCTCAGAGGTGTAGTCGTAGTCCCAAGGAACAACCAATAACTCCACGCCTCTAGCGACAAAGCAGCGGATTTGGTTGTACTTGATACCCACATCCACGGCGACGATTCTGATGGGCTTGCCGTTTTTGTCCGTCTTGACGTTAGTTTTGGGGGTGTACAAGACGGGTTTTTTGGTGGAGACCTTGGCGACCAAGTTCTTGACGTTCGGGTCGTCCCACTCTGGGATGTCAAAGAACTTCTCCCAGTTTTGTTGACCCAAAACCTCAGAGTGGGAGGTGTTGGGCTTTTGGAGAGAGAGTCTACCCAAGGTGGAGCCCTGGGTTCTCAACTCCTTGGTCAAGGCTCTGGTGTCCACACCGTAGATGGCAGGAACACCCTCCCTCTGCAACCATTGGCCCAAGGAGGACTTGGCCAAGTAATGGGAGTACTCCTCGGTGTAGTGAGCGACAACCAAACCAGCAATATGGATGCGGTTGGACTCGAAGTATTTGGGCAACTCCTCAACAATGTCGCACATGAGCTTCTGGTCAGGCACACCGTAGTTACCCACCAAGGGGTAGGTCATGACCAAGATTTGGCCCTCGTAGGAAGGGTCAGTGATGGACTCGGGGTAGCCCACCATTCCGGTTTGGAACACCACCTCACCGGCAGCAGACACGGGTGCACCGAACGAGTAACCCTGCAAAACCTGGCCGTTTTGGGTCTCCAAAGTCATCAAGCGGTCTCCCGTGGACTCCATGGGAGGGGAGATGGGAGCGGAAAACTTTGCCATTTTAGTGAGATGTCAAAAAAATGGGGAAATCTAGCAAATGGGGGGATAAGCTAGTAGTAGACAAATGGGGTCTGCAAAGTTAGTAACAGCACGTGGAACTCCTAGCCAGTAATGTCTTTGTCTAGACCAGGTCCAATGAAGGTGTAGTTAGGTGCGAATGAGACTGAAGGATGAGCTTGCGAAAGCTTGCGATGAGACAACCCGCACCCACACATCACAGTCAATGAACCAGGTCAAAGAGCAAGTCAATGAGTAAGTCAATGGGCAAGGCAGCCAATGGACAAGAACCAGTCATAACTGCAAATAGCTTCTAGACTAGAACCAGCCATAAACTAGAACACCCTATTGACCAAGAATCATTATCATGAGAAATGTGTCCATTCAGTATATGAGTGTCTCGCAGGTGATGGAAGCGCAGTGGAGCAAAAAAGAGCATAGAGGAGGGAGAGAGTCTACAGGCCTAGGACCGACTCTCAACAACAGTCTCCCGTTCATACATACTTTAAGACACAAAGTGGCTTGGTGATGCAATCTGAGAACAGCAACGAAGGGGGATTGGCTATTGTTGAGAGAAGGAGGAGAAGAGAGAGGAGAAGAGAAGAGAAGAGGACCAGACATGAGAGATGCGCACGCGCTGCTGGTATATTTATATGAGAGGCACTGGCGAAAAATTTTAGCTCTAGCCATCGACCGCGCGCGCCTGGCCTGCCTCCAGATGCAGACGTAATGCTACGTGCGTTAGCGGCGTTCCGACCACCACCAAAGAAGCCAGGGTAGGGCTTTGGGATGGTTTGGGTGCTGGTTGAATTTATTCTCGGGGTATTTAATGATCGGTGGCTGTATACACACCCAGTTCTTATCTCAACGTCTCTCTTCCTTTTTCTGTTTTGTTTCTGTGGGGTTCATCTGTTTTCTGTCCTGAGCAAATTGGTGTCTGCAGGCGGAAGCTTTCGCATCGCGTGCGTGGATGCAGGTGGTGGACCGTTGGGTCACGTTAATTTACTGTGTCCAATCAACTTAAAGTTCCCTGCTGATGTTTGTTTAGAATGCAGTTCATTGAGACGGAAGTGACCTGGTGTGGCCACGTGAAGGTGGCCTGATTCCTGAAGTTGTCAAGTGTCGTGCCAATTATATCCGATGGACCATCTTGCGTACTGCACCGAACACTCCATCACTCACGGCACATAATGATTAGTTAAGCAGCGCAGCACCTTATTGAGGTCATTCTGCCTGCAACCTGTTCATCACTACCCATCAGGTATCCCTGGTCTACCCTTTCATTTTTAACTCCCCGAACTACTAACTTTTTCACTCTCTTCTTATCTATCCGATCTTATGGATCTATTCTGGTCTTCACGGTTCTTCGTCTTTATTCCTATCTACTCTACTCTTACCACTCCAGTTACCTGAGATGGTATTGGCTTCTAAAATCGGGAAACACTTCCTGGTGTAATTCGTAGTACACTTAATGGCACTCAATGGGCCACCTCGGAAGAATAGTAATGGCTCGGTTTTCTTCACTAGATAAAAGGACCACAGAGTCTTGTCTATATCTTCTTCTATGTGGCTGATTCTTCAAATGAAACATGTTAGGTGCTAGCTCTGAAGAGCACATGGATTGGATGTCCTGTTCAAAAAGCATTTTGTATTTCCAGCACGCAGTCATTCTAAGTGCAAACTGAAATCAGTTGCTGCAACCTCTATTCTCAGTACTCGACGTCTAGTCTATATCTTAGTCTGCTATTAGTATTTTGCAGTGTAGGTATGTATAGTTTTGTATCTTCCCTGGAATCATTTTCACTAGAATCATTTTCACTAGAATCATTTTCACTAGAATCATTTTCACTAGAATCACTTTCACTAGATTCACTTTCACTCATTTTCACTAGAATCAATAGTGTGTGCACTTTGAATGTTACTCTTATATCTACTCAGTCGCAATTCTTAGATTTAGTCTATCTTGGACTGTGTACTCCTCGTATTTTCTTAGTAATTAGTCTACTCCTAGTTGATGTTCCTTACAAAAGGTGTCGTCTTACCATGCAGTTTCCATTTTTAGAATAGTCTACTCTCGGTATGTATACTTGTAGTGTGTCTACTCTTTCTACTTTTATCAAGTCTACTCTTTCTATGTCTATTCGTATTATATACACTCTGAATAGCTACCCCAGATTAACCCATGTGACTCTTAGTATGAGTCTCTTCGCAACCTGCCACACCTAATACTGACCCTCTTAGGCAGTTACTCTAATTCGTGAATCCAGTAATAAGAGACTAAAAGGTGCAAGAGACTTGAACACTAAAAAGAATAGATAGTTTGTGAGGGGAGAATAGGACAATACTATGAACACTGGGTAGAGTTTGGGCTTATAGCACATGATATGGGCCTAGCAGTCCCTCAAAAAAGAATTGTCTTTCAAACAACGTTTCAAACAGTACTTCAAGCAGTGGCAAGGTGCCCAGATAAACCTGGTATACACTTGATATGGATTTAGTGTAGCACCCAAAAACCACCTTAAATGCCTACTAGACACCCAATAAAACAGTACCTCGACTATACCCGGTCAGACATAGTATTAAAATATTCATCAGTACAGCACTTCGTATAAACCTAGTATAGTCTCTAAAAGAAATCGTAATAAGTCGGACTGTAGGTGGAGTGTAAGGAGACAATTTTTTTTCAAAACGATTCAAACCCGCACGATAAAATGATTTAAACCACACTAGCAAAATGATTCAAACCACACTAGCAAAATTAAACAAACCATTAATTAGTTTCGTACCCCTTCACTCCATTCCGTCCGTTTTGACCCTTGAATATTGCAAGACTCTCAAATGACCCCAAATGTACTACATATAAGGCAATCTTCCACATTCAACATTTCAGAATATTGAATTCTAATGAAAGTTGGTGTGGCACTAGTCAGGTGCGAAACGATCCGTACAAGCAAGTGAAGGCCTAAGATTTTTAGTGGGCAGCTCGAGCACAGTTCGTGAAATTATGCGGAAAGACCATTTCGCAGTAATTAATAGCAACACGTGACCCCCACCCACTCCCTCTACACCCCAAGTAATACCCAAACAGACAAGTTCCTCCCGACATGCAAGTGGTGAAATATCGAATGCTCGGGACACGTAACCATACTCCATTGTCTCTTCTTTTTCTACCACCTTTTCCCGGCATCTCTGCTTATCTTGTACACTGCTCAACAGACCCGCGCCTCAGCGAAAATGTAGCTGTCAAATCTTATTGCATAGTAAAAACACCCTCTGACTCCCCCCTCCTCCACACCCATGCCCGCCGTGTTCGAGCGACTCCGAAAGCGGCTATCCCAGCCCAGAGAACACTCATATGGTACCATCATCCGTACCATCATCCACAACTTCACGCTGTCCGTGCATCCATACGTGGTCAAAGTCATTCCCAACTTTAGGGCTGCTCACTATACGTACATCATCTTCATGTCGTTTTTGGGTGCCGTGATCGTGTACCCCATATCCAACTTCAAATTCATCGACATTCTCTTTTTGATGAGCGGAGCCTCGACTCAAGCGGGCTTGAACACTATTAATCTCAATGACCTCCGCTTATCTCAGCAAATCTTGGTCTACATCATCGCCACCCTCACCACACCCATCTTCATCCATGGCTCCTTGCTTTTCATTCGATTGTACTGGTTCGAGCGGCATTTTGACAATATCAAGGAGTCGTCCAAGTTGAACTATAGAATGAGGAGAAATGCTACGCTAGCTGCTCGAACAAAGTCAATGGACCGGACCATGGCCAACACGGTTAATAACCAGGGTATTGGCCTTCTGCCTTCACAACAAAATGGCGCTGTGGCTCTGGGCGTTGACTTTAAGTTCAACTCCTCGTCCTCTTCCTCGAACGGAAAACAGGAAAGCCAGGGAAATGGCCTGAGTCACACGATGTACCATGAACCCAGCGATGAAGACGATGTTGGCTCGGGCATTGCACCAGATGAACTTCCTAGACAATCGGAAGGGATCAAATTTGGTGACCTCCCCAAAGCCTCCAAGAGAACTGTGGAGATCGACCCTTCAGATATGTACAAGTCGATTGCTATGCTTCAAAACAAGCGCAGAGACAGTGTGGTTGATGAGGATGTGTTGGTGATCAAGTCACCCAAGGAAATTGAGAAAAGCTCCGACACTCCTATCTATACCACCAAGAACCGGCTTCTCCATTTCAGCACGCCTAGAAAAAAGAGCACCAGCAAGTGGATGATGAGCAAGTCTGACCGGTTTGGAGGCAAGCGCAAAGTGCTCAAGAAGATTATATCTAATACCACTTCTACACCAGGCAAGAAGCAGCGCACCTTCTCTAATGATAACGAGTCAATCGATAGCGAGTTGCATGATCGAAGCGACTTTAACAACACGAACTACGACAACGATAGTGATGACAGCGTGCTCTCTTCGGGATTTTCTCCGCTGGATGATGCTGCAGAGGATTCCGGAGATCACGCAAATGCCAGTGCAGATGAGGAGGCCTTAGAAAACTCAGAAGACTCCGGGGATGAGCTGCCCACGCGCCTTGTGCCCAATTTGGAGAAGGACGACGCTCATTTGGCTTCGTATGGCAACTTGAAGTTTGCTCAAGAGCCCACAATTGACAGACAAAGGAAGCAATCTCGCAGCAACAACAAAAGAGGATTGCGTAGATGGCGTACTCCAATGGTATCTAAGTTGAGCTCTCGGACTTTAACCGACCGAAGTATAGGACTGCAAAATGATGAGAATGTGGATGCTGATGATGAAGAAGGTGCACTTTCAGACTCTGGAGAAAATCCTCTCAGCAAAGTCATGAGCACAAACTACCTCTCGTGGACGCCAACAATTGGAAGAAACTCTACGTTTGTCCATCTCAATGACGAGCAAAAAGAAGAACTAGGGGGTGTGGAGTACCGAGCAGTGAAGCTTTTGATCAAGATTATTCTCTTTTACTATATTGGCTTCCATATCATAGCCTTTTGCTTCTACGTGGGATTCATCAAGGTAGCCAAAGAGTACGCGGCCCAAATGAGAGATTTTGGAATCTCGCCCACCTGGTGGGGTTTTTTCACTGCTCAGTCCGTTTTCAACGATTTGGGCTTAACACTCACTCCCAATTCCATGATGACATTCAGCCGGTCTGTATACATCTTGGTTATCTCATGCTTTTTCATTGTCATTGGAAACACTGGATTCCCCATTTTGCTCAGATTCATTATTTGGATCATGTTCATCACTGCAAAGCCTCTCTCGCTATATAAAGAGTCGCTAGGGTTTTTGTTGGATCATCCTCGACGATGTTTCACGTTGCTCTTCCCTTCCATTCCTACATGGTGGTTGTTTTTCATCTTGGTGGTACTTAACGGTACAGATTTAGTGCTCTTCATCATTCTTGATCTCAACAGGGAATACTTGAAAGAAATCCCACGGCCGTTCCGGATTTTGGACGGGTTGTTCCAGGCATTTAGTACTAGAACCGCTGGTTTCAGTGTCATTGACTTATCCATGCTTCATGCAGCCGTGCAGGTGAGTTACATGATCATGATGTACATCTCTGTTCTTCCGCTTGCCATTTCCATCAGGAGAACCAATGTCTATGAAGAGCAATCTTTGGGAGTGTACATGAAACCAGAGGAGCAGGAAGATGACGCTGATAGTACACCAAGGAACTTTGTTGGTACGCATTTGCGGAACCAATTGTCGTTCGACCTCTGGTTCATTTTCTTGGGACTTTTCATTATATGCATCGCTGAGGGCGGAAAGATAGACGGCGCAGACACGCGGTTTACGGTGTTTGCGGTATTGTTCGAGATCATTAGTGCGTACGGTACCGTGGGGTTGTCGTTGGGATACCCAAACGTGGACCAATCCCTCTCGTACAAGTTCACTACCATATCGAAGTTGGTGATTATAGCCATGATGATCAGAGGCAGACACAGAGGGTTGCCGTACTCTTTGGACAGAGCCATCATGCTTCCTAATGATAACATGCACAGAAGAGACGAGGCCCAGGAGCACCATGCCATCAACCGTGCAGCATCATTGGACCCATACCCTACAAGAGGGTCCAGAATGTCGTATACCGATACGTCCACAGGAGACCGGTTCCAGGACTTCCGGCGCAAATTATCGAAAAAAGCTCGCAACTACAGGAAGAACTCCCTCTTTCCAGCACCCACCAGGTTGCCAGAAGAGGGCTACGAAATGCGGGAGATACATGACTACGACGAGCCAGCTCCGCAATTATAGATCGCTAGTGCATCACACAAGACAATGCACCAAGATGTAAGCCCCCTACCCTAACTCCGTGAAATGTAACATGTAACATGTAACATTTAAGCACAAATGTAAGCCCAAAGATAGAAGGTAACTTAAAATCCGATATCTAAAGCCAATAAATAACCCTTCTAGGAAAATGTGTGACCTCTAAACTCTAACGTCTGGAGTAAGCAGTGGTCTGTATGCAGTTCCTCATCGCACACCACAAGTCGTAGATTTTTCTCAGCTACCTCCACCACCAATGATCAGAAGGCAGGCCAGAGAACGTAAAGAGTACCTCTACAAAAAGTCCATAGAGTTGCAGGAAGCTGCTCAGCTCGAGAAAAGACAAAGGCTCAAGGCTGCTTTGGCTTCGGGAAAGGCAGTCCCCAAAGAGATCAGTGAGGATTTGGACCTCCACAAGAACTTCAGGTACGATGAAAGTGAGCAGGTGGAGATCGACGACGAGTACTCGGCCATGAGCGGAGTCAACGACCCCCGCATCATCATCACCACGTCCAGAAACCCCTCGGTGAAGTTGCTACAGTTCAGCAAGGAAATCAAGCTCATGTTCCCCAACTCCATGAAGCTAAATCGTGGTAACTACATCATCCCCGAGCTCGTCAAGTCGTGCCAGAAAGCTGCCATCAACGACTTGATAGTGTTACATGAACATAGAGGTATTCCCACGTCGTTAACCATATCACATTTCCCACACGGACCCTCGGCCATTTTCACGCTCTACAACGTCAAGTTGAGGCATGACCTTCCCAATATGGGCAACATTTCCGAGGTGTACCCACACTTGATATTCGAGAACTTCACTACACAGCTTGGCCAAAGAGTAGTCAAGATATTAAAGCACTTATTTCCGCCCGGAGCAAAGAAGGATAGTTCCAGAGTCATTACTTTCATCAACAACGAGGACTTTATCAGTGTGAGGCATCACGTGTACATCAAAACGAAGGATGGGGTGGAACTCAGTGAGGTGGGCCCTCGTTTCGAGATGCGTCTTTTCGAGTTGAGGTTGGGTTTGATTGATGATAAGGATGCAGATGTTGAGTGGAAGGTAAGACGGTTCATCAGAACTGCCAACAGGAAGAATTACTTGGCAGAGTAGACGCAGACGGATGCAGAAAGATGGATGAGTCATTCACTAAAAAGTCATTCACTAAAAAGTCGTTCACTAAAGAGTCATTCACTAAAGAGTCATGCTCGCAACTGCAGGAAGAACCACGCTTATTCAACTTACGCATAGTTTAGAAGCGGTCATTTCAATATAATATACAATAGAATGGAAGTTTTAAACAGACAAGGCAATTCGGTCTAATCGTAGATGCAACACGGGGTCAGGCCGCTAGTTGCCGCTAATCTCGGTGTTGGTTTGTCTAATACAGTCACCGACCGAAGTGGACACGAAACTCTCATTGTCTGGGATGGAGTGATTGGAAGTGAACGATCTTCTTTTTATCAACTGTGCTTCAGATGAAGCATCGGTGAATTTGGCCACGTGATCTTGGTCTTCGGAGTCCGACGACTCGGGGCTGATGAGAAATTTCAGCACGTCAGTCGTATCCTTTGGTCTGGACAGGCTTCTTTGGGGAATCTGCTCAAGTTGGTTTTTGTAGGATTCATTGCCGCTCCGGTAGCCCGGAGAGTTGAACCCATTGTTCGAGGCTAGCGAGTGATTAGAGGTCACGCTCATTTTACGCCCGATTGATGAATTTCCGCCGTGGCTGTACGCATGCATGAGGGATGGGCGGCGAGAAAATTCGTCGTTGTTGATCATGTCGGCATATGAATAGAAGGAGACAGAGGATCTAGAGCTGACCAATTTCGGTGGTGACACGGGCGACTGCACCTGTGCTAAGTTGGCGCTCGATGGGGACTGACCGTAACTGAATGAATTGAGAGCAGCACTGGAGTTTGGGGACGCCAAAATAGGCAGTGTATAAGCACTGTTTTTACGCAGCGGAGGGCACGGTCTGCCCAAAGCCATGTTCAAACCAAGGACGGAAGAGTTTCTGCGTGACGTGAAGATCATTTCCACATTGTCCAAGTCTGTGTGCTTGTCGGACAAGATAGAGGCAGTGGCATCCAAGGCAGGGGGAATGAAATCCTCTTGTTTGGCCTGGCCAGCCATATCCTGGACGGAACGCTCGAAAATAAGCGACTCAGATCCTTCACATAGGGAACCGGGCTCACCAGTGGCCGAGATTACAGGCGAACTGAGTTGCGAGGTAGGAGCGGGATTTTGAGGGGCAACAGGCTTGGACACAATCTTGGCGGACTTAGAAGGGTCTTCGCCCGGAGAGGTTGAAATAGGCGCTAAGCCTTGGACTTTTGAAGCGTTTGAAGACAGGTTGCTGCCAAACGAGAACAATGACATTCTTCTTTTTCCTTTTTGGTTAGCTGCAGGCACAGTCACTGCTGCAGACTTTTCGGTGCCCATGGCGGAATTGTGCTGAGAATCGTTAAGCATCATTGTTAGGGAGGTCAAATAGTGTGGGAGTCAATTAACAGGGGGTGGGAGGCATCAAAAACAGTGGGCGACAGGGGAAATCAGCAAAGCAAGCTGGAGAACGAAACAACCAATTTGGGAATAGCGGCAAGAAGAAGGGAATCAGGACACGAATGTATAAAAAAAAAAGAACAGAAACCGAAGAAAATCGAAGAAAGACTGGTAGCACTGGGCGGTATGGGCAGCTTTAATGGAACGGGGAATTGAGGGAGGGGGAGCGGAATATAAATTCTCGAGGACCGGACTTTTTTTTTTTTTCCACCAATCTTTTTCTGGCTCTAAAATGAGATTTCGCACCTGATTGACCCCACTGGCCCTAGATGCAGAGCAGTGCGTAAGAGTGCTTTAGATAGGTTTTATATAGGACATTAGACACACACAAGCGCTGATTGGGCGAGGCGACCCGGATGAACCTGAGAGAGAGGCATATCGATGGGACAAGGAGCATTTGAGAGGGTGCTTTTTGCACAACTGGTCACGTCAATCTTAGTAAAGAAGCATATGCAAAAAGTCATGGGCGCAGAGAGAACGGCGGCCTGATATTTGAGCAACTTGACGGGGAGGTAATTCGCGAGAGTATGGATGCGATCAGCACGAGGTGCCGCGATAAAAAAAAAAGAATGACCGCAAGGCCAACTCAAAAGGTGAAACCAGGCCTGCGAGGATTAATGTGAAACAAGGAGTACGATCCCCGTGGGGTGGGAAAAAGGGATTATTGTTTCTATACTATGCATACCTTAGAGGTGTTTCATGTCTTTATGGCCAGAGTGTCAGTGTGGGTGAGGCTTGCCTGTCGTTTTACATGTGCATTATTATTCATGCGACAAACTGACACATTGAGACGCTAAAAAGGCCAGTCGGCCATTGTTGTCTGTATCTCCACATGCACGGCTTCCACTAGTTGTTTCTTGATGAATAGCACGGTGAGACTTTTGAAGCCCCGGAGTTAACCAGACAATAGATGTCTCCGAAATGCTCTTTATGTAGATGAACTATCACAATGCACCAAGCCAATGGAGCCTCACTGGTTCGATTGGTGAACAATATGGCCCCTTACAGAAGAAATGTCGAGCTTTATTTCTTTTGCTTAGCGACGGCTTTCGCCTCGACATTTCTGCCGCTCCGGACTTATCTACTTGTGATTTCGAGCTGCCAAAAGAGTCACTGCTGTTTGACGTTTGTTTCATTTGACAGGTGCACGGGTGCTTTTAAAACTTTTGTCTCTTCCCTTCCCACTCTAGTCCACAGTGACTACTCCCTACTAAGCACCCTTCCATATGGGCTCGTTCTTTCTAGAAACTTGTTCTATACAGACATGTGGAGAAGAAACTACTTTTTTTTTTGGCTTTTGATCCGGCATTTCCCACTGAAGCTTTTAAATTCTTTGTAGTGTATAGGTATGTTTATGTTTATCTGTAGCTGGGGCCATTCCTGCACCAGGCCCCAGCTACTGAACCCACGCTGCGCGCAGATCCTCCATGTCACATGACCCAGTCTGTTTCCCAAGAACACGCTTCCCGTCACTCCTTATCATCATGGCCCAGGGCAGTAGTGGCACCAATCCCACGGCGTATCCGACCCCCAAACTGCCGGAGTCCACGCCTGGCCTAGGTATCGTGGCCCCGGCCTCTGACCTCGGCCCCAATGACTCTCGCTCTCGTTCCTATACCATAGAGAGCTTCAATATCAGTTCCATTGAAAGCTACAAGCCACAACGACACCGTGACACGGACGAAAACATGTCTCATAACCTAGAAAAGGCCACGTGGACATTTACGGACATTCTCCAGAGTATTTCAATTAAGGACAAGGATGATCTACACGTGATTCTTCCCAAAGCAAACCAGCTTGTGGCTCTATTAATCGATAACCCGGCCTTGAAGGGCGAGATCTTCTCGCAGAACGTGATTTCCCGCGTCCAGTTTATGCTTTATGATCCGAAACCCCAGCTCCGCTCCGCTGCTTATAGAATCTTGAGGTACACTTGTGCTAACCAGGAAGCCCTACAGCACCTTATCCACCTGAAGATCCTTATCTTCCTTATCGTGTCATTGTCTACGCAGGCGCCGCTTCTTGAAAAAGAAGAGGCCTTAAAATTGATTCGTGAGTTCTTGAATATTCCTAATGGTGCTGATTACTTGTCTATTGGGATCATCAAGGCATTGGTGGCATGTGTGGATCATGAGTTTGATGAGGCTCCGCAAGCGGAATCCGACCTCCAATCAGATAGCAGCTATGGGTTCATTCGAATGTGTATCGAGACCATTTCGGAGATTGCTGTTCTCAAGCCTGACATTGCGTTCTATGGAGGAGGCTTGAGGCTTCTAATCCATTCCATCATCAACGGCAACGTCGAAATATCCATCTCATGTATCGACACCATGCTTACCCTTCTTGACATACCCGAAGCTCGGCTTTTTCTAAGAAATGGCTTCGATTTGGACTCGCTTACCTCGGTGTTCACATTATTTGAAGATGACGATGAAGGAAAGATCCCCGATACCAAGAGATATTACAACAAGGCATTGAAGATCTCTTTTTTACTCTCTTTTTTCTTGAAAACATGGACTGGGCTTATATGTTTTTCACATGACCTCTTCAATCCCATCAAAATGCTCGTGTCCAACTTGAAGAAGAGAAATTCAAAGTTGCGCAGCATCATTTTGGATTTGATCCTCGACTTGCTCCACATCAAAAGTCTTCCTTGGCTCGAGGACTCTTCTGTAGGCGATTTGTTCACCGGCATCCAGGCATACATGAATAGTGGGGGCTGTTCCGATGGCACATATACTCCTCGATTCGACTACCACCCCATGAATCCTCAAAGTTTCGAGTTCTCCATTGTCTCTCATTACCGAGGTCTTCTTTTGAAGATCTTCATCAACTGTGAGCTACTTCCCAGTCTCTTTGAAATCGTGAACCAGAATAGGTGTGAGGAGAACACCTCCAAAGCCACGTTCTTACTCACCAACATCTTCGAGTTATGTACTACTTTGCTACCTCCTGAGTTCTACAATGATCACATTTTGGTGGCTTATAGCTCCAGGCTTTCATTGACTTCTCTCAGCAAAATCGAAGCTGCTACAAAGATACGTCAAAAGGAATCCGGCTCCGGTTCTTATCTGGAAATCAAAAGCATTGTCAAAGATTTGACCTTGGAGCATCGTATTGCCATGACAGACAACGTGTTTAAAACTCTCATTATGAACACCAAAGTTCTCGCTCTGAAAGACTTTTATGACTGGGATTTGCCTTCGTTGTCGCATTTATTCTCGGGTCCTTTGAGAAATCCTCAGCGGTTTGCGGAGCTACAGGAAAAATTCCCTCGGTTCTTGAAGGTGTTCTTTCTGTTCTTGCGGCCATTCAAGTATAGGTTCAGCACATTAGCTCTCAACTACAGCATCAAAAACCCGCGGCTTAAGAAGCCCAAAGCTGTGATCAATGTGGGTGCGCAGCTCTTGGAGTCGCTTCTCTGTCACGATGAAGGGGCAAAACTCATTGCTACCAACAAACTTATGGCACAGATCGCAGAGGCTTTTGCTCAGGTGGATCCCTTCAGTGGAATATCGAGTAAGGACCCGATTCTTTCTCGTAAAAGGTTGGAAAACACCCTTTCTGTTGGATATGTTAGGTTCATTGGGATTTTTTCCGGCAATTCTCGTGGCCTAGAGATTTTGGAACGGTGGCAGTTCTTCCAAATCATCATGAATATCATTCAAGGAAGTCAGGGTAGCGAAGACAACAATTACTTGATATGCAATATTCTCAATAACCTCAACTACACATTGAACAGCCCTACTCGGTTATTGCTAGACCAAACATTAAACAATTCCAATTCCAAAATCAAAATGTTCGCTCTTGCAAATGTGTTGCCCAAAATATCGCAGTTTGAGGAATGTCAGGGTTTATTCATACGTTCCTTGGTCACCTTACTTTATGACGCGTCTGAAGAGGTGGTGGATAAGTCTATTGAATTCTTACATGAACATTTCATCATAAAGAGCAATCTCGAAAAGATCGATATGCTCGTGGAGTTGCGCCCCAATGCAACTATCCTATCTCGGTCCAAATTGGGCAGTGCTTTGCTTCTCGAGTTTTGCACTACCCCTCTCGGGTTCCGATTTCTTGAACAGAATGGATACATTGAACGTAAGTTCATGGCAAGCGTCAAGCAGCTCCAGTCTTTCGAATACCTCGATGCAATCGAGCACTCGCTCAAAATTCAGTTTTATCCATACTTGGCTATGTCTTCAAAGGCAGGCAACAATGAGGGCTTGCAACATTTCTTCAAGCATCTTCTTGCAACTGAAGAAGGCTTTAATTTTTTCAACAGCAAAAGGTATATTCTCGACGAGATCATTGCCAAAATCAAACAATTGTGTTGCAGGCTCAACATAATTGATAACGATGCACGCAACTCGGACACTAGCTCTGCGAAATACTTTGACTCATCAATATTCCAGACTGTTGATCTAGATCCTTTATCCACACCTGTGGAAACTAACATTCCAAACTACCTGAGTGACAGTCCATTCTATTTTGGAGAAGAAAAGGTGAGAGAGTCACCTTTGTACGAGAGTTTGGAAGAATCAATCTCAACCGATCAACTCTCGAGCCAGGTGTTGCCCACCAATGCTCAAACAGACTATCTTTTGAGACGGCTCAAGCAGTACATCTGGGTTTTGGGGGAAGTTCTTTCATCCAAATATGGAGTGCAAATCTTGGAGCCCATGTACACCTCCAACTTGAGTGGTGGGCATATAGTTGACTACTTAAAGCGGATCTTCGAGAATTCCAGTAGTTGGCAAATCCGGGGCTTGGCATTTTACCAATTCGGTAAGATGGCTGGCACCGTTGAGGGTATCGAGCTTCTTGACGAACTTGATTGGGTGTCATGGACTTCGCGTGGCCCGACCAAACAGTCTTTGGCATACCCGAAGTTCATGCAAGAAGACAGTTTCACCAAGGTGGAGATTCTCAATCCATACAACGACGCAACATACTATTCCTTATTCAGCATGGATAAGGCAATCCAAGTCAACAACTACCTTGATTTGGAGGATGAGGTTATCATTGAGAACTACGAGGAAATCGACGAAAAGGTTTTGAGCTTAATCAATTATTTGAGTTCCGTACTAGGGCGGATTGAAAAGAAGGCCCGCAAGGAATTGCTCCGCATTAAAGGAGAGAACCCAGAAGTGTTTGCTAATCAAAACTTGTTTTTGAAGACCATCCGGCTCATTGATCGAGGCAAGTTCAAACACAAGAGACGGGTTTTCATATTTGAATTGTTCGATACTATCAAGATCATGGAGAGCTTGGTCAAAAAGGCCAGGCACAATTCCTCCTCCAGAAGGCTGGGGTCATGAATGCAGACTATATCAGGTGAGAAGTGAATGAAAGAAAGTGCGAGCCCCACTTAAGCAGGGTCTTTTGCACGACGGCGTCGTTTGTTTGTAGACTCCTCAAAGTATTCTCGTACGCCTTTCGCCTTCACCACCGCAGGACGGAATTTGGATATCACGAGGTTAGAGAAGTTTCTCCGGGTCCACATATCAGTGTCCTGAGGATTCATTTCCACCGTATCTAGTTCGTCATTGGAGATTTCAGGGATCATCTCGTTCACAGCAAGATCCACTAGGCTGGATGGCTTCAATGGAATGTTCTTTTCGTCTTCGCCAGCCGCTATTTTGAGTGCCAGCGAAAGTTCTTTCTCTAGAGCAGGCTCTTTCTTGATGACAGCAGAAATACGACCGTGGTCTATGGTGAAATCCACTGACTCGTCGTCGTCCGAGTCTGCAAGCAAGTCAAGAATGGCATCAATGCGTCTTTTGTAGTGGTAGAGGGTTTTCCGCTGTGCTTTCTCTGTGATGAAGAGTTTCTGGGACTTGGAGTAGGCAAGGTGGTATTTTTCCTGGAGGTCTGCATAGACCTTACTATAATCAAGGGTTTCGGAGTCATGGTGTTTCTCGTCAGTCACCTCGCTTTTTGCTGCGTTGGCACTCAGCAGCAAGATCTGGGACAGTTTGGTTTCCATGCTATCAGGCAACGAGAGAGCCTAGTGGTGTAGAGCAGTTAACACTGTGGGTCACATGATGCGCACTCCGCCTATAGTGCTAGACTAGTTGTTCAGTACTTGGAATAGCACTGGGGTACCACCCTAAAACAGTGGAATGGTTTTAAAAAATTCCAAAAAAAGGATTCAAGAATATAGACAGGATTTAACTTTATATGCAAGAAATAAAAAAAGGCTTTGTGGAATTCATTCACTTAAACCGTATCTGGTATGGTTTTATAGTGAATACTGTTCGCTGGGTGGTTTGCAGTTTACGCACAGAAGTTCAAATTGAAGCAGAATTCCAGCCACTCAAGAAACTAGAAATAATACGAATTACACCAAATAACACCACATAATACTATATATGAACAGAGAACTTAGTAGAGCAGAAAAAGAAATAAGAAAAATAAGAATCAATCAAAACCCTCTACACACTGAAATTACACGAACATCAATTTTTAAAAACTCCATTTTTGTTCCGTCTCTTGGAGTCTAAGTTAATCGTCCACCTAATACCTTAAGTGCTTATTCTGAGCATGAGTGCGCGCACCCTATAGACATTGCCTGCACTGACAAGCAACGCGTCTCCCTCCACCGTTTCCTTAACACACGTCTCTATACCGTCAAGCTGCCATGTCGATCGTGTCGTTACTAGGAATAGAGGTGTTGAACAACCCCGCTAAATTCTCCGACCCCTATGAGTTTGAAATCACCTTCGAATGCTTGGAGCCCTTGAAGGAGGACTTGGAGTGGAAACTCACCTATGTTGGTAGCTCACGGTCGCTAGATCATGACCAGGAATTGGACTCAATCTTGGTGGGGCCTGTGCCCGTTGGCATCAACAAGTTCCTTTTTCAGGCTGACCCGCCGTCCCCCGAATTGATTCCTGCCAGTGAGCTTGTCAGTGTGACCGTTATATTATTAAGTTGCTCATATGCTGGCAGGGAGTTTGTGCGGGTTGGTTACTACGTCAACAACGAATACGACTCCGAAGAATTGAGGGAAAATCCCCCTGCCAAGGTCCAGGTGGAGCACGTGGTGAGAAACATCTTGGCCGAGAAGCCCAGAGTCACGCGTTTCAACATTGTCTGGGATAACGAGGACGCTAACCCCGACCAGTATCCTCCCGAGCAACAAGTAGATGAGGAGGAAGAAGAAGATGAAGAAGAGGAAGAAGAGGAAGAAGAGGACGAAGAAGAGGATGATGAAGAAAATGGAATGGACGACATAGAAAAAGAGGAGGAGTTGGTCGATGAAGAAGAGGACCTCGAGGAAGATGTGAATGACGCAGAGGAAGACCTTGAAGAGGACATTGATTTGGACGACAACAAGGACGGACTTTCGAAGAAAGACGAAGCAAGCGGTGCATCCACGCCGAAAGACAAGACTGACTCTTAGTATAGCTTAATGACACTATAGTTCTAGGTATATCCTTTGTATTATATAGATCTACGCATGTCCTAGTGTCGGTCATTATCATTAATAGCACAGCTCGCTGATGATCTTGTTGATCAACTGGCTGAGATTGTCAATATTCGACTTGTCGAAATTAGATTGTTCTATCCGGGCTACCCATTTGTCCGGATGCCATCGTAGCCTTTCTTTCTTGAGAAACGCAAGCTTGTCTTGACCTTGCAAGATATAGTCATAAAACAGCAAAACAGACAGGCCATCGCTGATCAAGGCGTTCATCTCGCTGTTGCTGAGGTTGCGCTCAAAGTGGGCGTGGAGGGGTAGTTTATCGGTGGAATTCATGTATAATTCCATGAGCTCATCTGCATCGGAGGTGTCGTTGCTGGGCCCTAGGTATGGATCGTTGATCCTCTTGTCCGCAAAATGCACACTGGTATCATTTTCGTCCATAAGGCCAGCTGCAGACACAGGGAAGTCACCAATGATCTTATACTTTCCAGCAGAAAACTCCTCAAACTTATTGGAGTTGAGGGCAGTCGTGTAGCTTCGAGCGGAGTGCCCATAGTAAGGAATCTCACTAGTAGGACGCGACTGAGGAGTCTGGTATTTGAATTTGGAGCTAGGCTTGACAAATCGGTAGCCATTGACCTCCTCGTCAGAGGCTTCTTTATAAGTTTGCGGAGACGCAGGCCTAGAATTGGCCGGAGTCGACAGACTTATGGGAGTCGAGTTAATAAGGCCTTTCAGATGAGGGAACTTGGCCGACATGAAAGAATCATTTGGAGTTTCATGGTCAGACTCGTCCTCTCCAGCATCGTTTAGCTTGCTTAAGAGGGGTGCATCCGAAGCAGAAACCTTTCTGGAACTAGTGATATCGAGTACCATTCGAGATAATCTTGAAGGCTGCGAAGGCGTGTGCTCGAAAGAAGTGTTGTTGACCTTCATTTTCTTCCGGGGTATAGGGCACGGCGTAGAGTCCGAGGCCGAGAAGCTGCCTTTAAGAATGGAGTCAGTGGTTTCATTCCCGGCAATTCCAGACATGTCATGGGTTGAGTTGTGCGGAATGGTGGTATCAGCGGGGATAAACGATGATGTTAGGTCCATGGCTATAGGGGATTCGGTGTGTTTCCGCTTGCGGATGAACTTGGGACGCGCAGAAGCCGCAAGCACATCGGTCTCTTTGGCAGAACACGTGTCATCTGAAGACGAGTACAGGGAGCCGGCTATAGTCTGATTTCCAGCATCAAAGTTGGAGCCGTCAGAGTCGTCGCCAAAGTCATCAGCATGGCGTTGGAGGTGGCCCGAAGAGGGCACGCGCTTATCGGATTGAGATAGGTGCAAGTTATCGAGTTTTTTCAAGGGAGAAGTGAACAAGACCGACTTGACGTGGCTGACATGAAGAGGAGTGGAAGCAGCGCTCAAAAGATCTAGTCGCTGATCGGCCGCATCCAGCTCATCTATACTGGTATCCTGAGCAGACAACTTATACCAGGGCGCCGGGCCCGGGGGAGAAGACGACGTGATGGGTTGTCCAGGAGACAGGTGATCTAGAAACGGGTAGTTCATCTGAGCGTTCCGATTGATCGGTCGGGGCATGAGTAGAATGTGTTTAGGAGTGTAGTGTAGTACAGTGTGAAGGGAAACAAGATGTTTATTTACCTGACGCGCACCTCCGTGCACCGGGTAAGAGATTTGCAAGGGTTCTAGTCCATTCAGCATACAACAGGACAAAAAATTTGGGGAGGTAAATTATGGCTAAGCAAGTGATGTGTGATGGAGTAATGTTTTGTAGTGAAATGTGAGATTTTCAGATGTTTATACTCGACAATGAAAGCGTTGAAATGTGGAACGTCTCGGGCACATCCAACTGACCATAGCACCCTGAAACTCACTATGGTGAGTCCCCACGGCCAAGCAACAGAGCAATGCACCACATTAGTCTTAGTGCTGGTCATGTATAGTAATTGATAATAATGTTCAGGTCAACTTTGTCATTACACATAACAAATCAACTTAATAAGCATAGTACATGTCATTATGCATAGATGAGTGAAACAGGAGACACCCTCACACTCTCAGTACGTCCCACTCAGAGTTTCTCACTCAATTCTTAAATATCTCATCAAAACACGTCGACACCCCGTACATACCATAACGCCTATAACATCTAAATACCCTAATTCAAACACCCACTTTTCACACCCCAATTAATTCTATTGTAACAGAATACTCTATTTATTTCATATGGCAAGTAGTACCGATACATTAATACATTAATACATTAATACATTAATACATTAATACATTAATACATTAATACATTAATACATTAATACATTACATTAATACTCTTGTTGTGAGTGTTTCTATGGCAGCTGGCCTGGTGTGGAGCCGCAGTCAAGAGTGAGGGCTTCGGACTTCTCTGCCACGATAAGCGAGCACGCAACTTCGGCCATCTCTCGCACGATTGACCTAGCAACCGCAGCAAATCTGAGAGGTCGAATCCACGAATTCGACAAATTCGACAATAAAAAACCGTTTTGTGGGTGTATACAACCAGTGCTGGACAAAAATAGACAATACCCGAAGATACGATTCCGTACTAGACCGTGGTAATGGGTGGTTGTCTCCCCTGTCTTTCTCCCTGGAATCTTATCGCGCGAGCTCTTATCGGGCTTTGCTACCCACGTGCCACGCTGCGCGAGACCAGCCTCGCTTCTGGGTGGATTTCACTTGCAATTGCCACAGCCTCTCATCTCTCCAACTCCTCCACACTATGCTCAACCTACTATCTGACGTGGCACTCTCCGCAAAGGACTCAGTGCCGTTGAACCCAAACTTATCGTTTGGCGCCATCAACCTCCTTACCTTCGAGGCGGTGCTCCAGGTGGTGATTATTTGCATCGGTGGCTTTTTCGCCGCCAGATCCGGCTTGCTCACCACTTCGGGCCAGAAAGTCATTTCGGCTTTGAATGTGGACCTCTTCACCCCGTGCTTGGTGTTCACCAAGCTCGCCTCCTCGCTCTCCGTCTCCAAGTTGGACGATATCTTGATTATTCCCGTGCTTTTTGTGTTGTCCACCGTGACATCCTACTGCTGCTCCCGGGTGACCTCGCGTCTTTTTGGCCTTAATGCGCCAGAGCTGGACTTTGTTACTGCCATGGGTGTGTTTGGCAATTCCAACTCGCTCCCAGTGTCTTTGACCTTGACTTTGGCCGCCACGTTACCGGACTTGCTATGGGACCAGATCCCGGATGACAACTCCGATAAGGTGGCATCTCGCGGTATCTTGTACCTCTTGATATTCCAGCAGTTGGGCCAGATTCTTCGTTGGTCCTGGGGCTTCAATACACTTTTGAGAAAGCGTTCTCAAGTTGAGCTTTCCACCTATGCCGATGAAGTGGCTGACCCTGAAATCTCCGAAAGGACCCGCCTCCTTGACGATGGTGCGCTTCGGATTGACACTCCAAACACCCTTGGACAGAATGAGACGGTTCAATCCACTGCATCTCCAAACGATTCCGATGAAGAACACAACCAAATGATTAAAACCATCAGTGGTTCTTCAAGCATCCACTCCACTTGGATCGGCAAGAAGTGGGTCGCCTTTGTGGAGTCCAGATCTGTCCAAGGCTTCTTAAGATTCATGAATCCTCCGTTGTATGCCATGGCATTGTCCATTTTCATTGCTACGGTGCCTGCTTTACAAAATATGTTTTTTGAACCGGACACTTTCGTCAACAATACAATAACACAGGCCATTAAGCAGTTGGGTTCTGTGTCGATCCCTTTGATCCTTATTGTCATGGGCTCGAACTTATATCCTTCAGCTGATGTGCCTCCAGCATCTCGCAACTACAAGAAGATGATTATCGCCTCATTGCTCTCGCGCATGATTCTTCCATCGTTTGTGTTGTTGCCACTCATCGGTGCATGCGTGAAGTTCATCAATGTATCGATTTTGGACGATCCTATCTTTTTGATTGTTGCATTTGTTCTCACGATTTCTCCCCCAGCCATTCAACTATCGCAGATCACGCAGTTGAACAACATTTACCAGAAAGAAATGGCCGGAGTGTTGTTCTGGGGATACGTGGTTTTGACCTTGCCTACGACTATCTTTATTGTGGTGACCAGTTTGGAGGTGTTGAAGTGGGCCGAGTAGGAAAGGTGGAGGCGCACATATAGCAAGTATTCAAAGGGTCCTTGTGTCGGCCATGACAAACTCAAACCCGAACATCATAGAAAAACTTCCGAAGTCGTAAAGATTCAATACTTATAGAGAATCAACACTCACAAAAAAATTTCACGATGTAAGATCCAAGCTCGTAACAGGTGACGTAAGCGCTTTGATGGCAGCAGCGCTAGATGCAGTACAATCTGGACTAAGCGAAGACGATAAAATTGCGATATCTTTTTATCGCACCTACTACTTATCATTGTCCTTAATTCCCATTACAGGGTGTATCCAAAATTCTTTCACCCAAAAAAGGAGAAAACTCCATACCTCTTCAGCAAAATACAGCACCCCAAAGCGTACAATTCAGAGCAGCCGGCAACAAAGCTCGGAGTTCGCTAGAGTTACGAGGACAGCGCCATACCAGGCCAACGATAATACACAAAAAGCACGAGAACCATGGTCAAGGCACGCAAATTAGCCATGGTCGGGTCGCGGGCCGTGGGAAAGCTGTCGATGACGGTGCGGTTCGTGGAGGACCATTTCGTGGAGTCGTACTACCCTACGATCGAGAACCAGTTCTCCAAGACCATCACATACAAGAACCAAGAGTACGCCATAGAGATCTTGGACACCGCCGGACAGGACGAGTTCTCGATAATGACGGAGAAACATTTGATTGGTATCCACGGGTACTTGTTGGTGTACTCGGTGACGTCACGGCAGTCGTTTGAGTTGATAGAGGTGATAAGAGACAAGATATTGAATTCCATGGGCATGGACTCGATCCCGGTGGTGTTGGTGGGTAACAAGTGCGACTTGAACTTCCAGAGGCAGGTGGAGACCCACGAGGGCGAGGCCTTGGCCCGCAAGTTCAACTGTGGGTTCTTGGAGACGTCGGTGCGGGACAATGTGAACATCAACAAGTCGTTTGTGACGTTGGTGGATGAGATCGAGCGGATCCAGAACCCGGGCGTGCCCAAGGAAGACAAGTGTGTGATTATGTAAGTGACCTTTAATGACCTGCTACGAGACCAACTGTAAGACAAGGCAATGTGTGGGATGTGGGTGTGGGTGTGGGCACGTAAGGACAACTGTACGTTACAGAGCAGAGCAGAGCATCGATTACTGGGAGATAGACGGAGAGCCAAATGCCTACACTGTGAAATATATACATTAAAAACGACGGCGGTCGCAGGCCCCGAGTCCGACCCGGCACGAGGCCAAAGTCTCTTTTTAAATTCCCTACTAATGTACATATCCACGACATCATGTGATGCAATGGTGAGAGCATCACCCCACCACATCTGGGGTCGGTGGACCTGCACGTCGCACCCACTCAGCACCTCCAGCCAAAGGCGGCCCCGGAACGTCGGCACCAGAAGTACCAGTATCGTCCATCCCCGAGCACACAACCCCCCAAAAAATAGCAAAATGAATAACTAAAGAAATAGAGAAATGTATAACTAAGGACTCGAAAACATTACAATATCCAGCTTTCCCCAGATCCGTCTGCGCGTGCTCGTAATCCTCCCCCTTTTATAACTTTATCCCTAATTCCTCTGACAATGAAACTAATGTCTGAAGAGTGACCCACTTTGCCAGTGGTGCATTTCAGTGCGCCAGAAATTAGCCACGCACAGCAGGCAGCGTTGAGATCGGGCAGTATTGTTGGATGGCACGTGCGAAGTTGCGATTTCCTGGATGCAATGTTGCAGGGCCCAGTCTCGCTATATAAGGCGCCCGGTCCGCCACACCTCACGAGTTCTTCCCCCACAATTATCTTCACTATGGCTGACGTTCCTAAGGGTACCTTGAGATTGGGCTCCACCGCCCCAGACTTCACTGCCGACACCTCCAACGGCAAGATCTCGTTCCACGACTTCATTGGCGACAGCTGGGCCATCTTGTTCTCGCACCCGGACGACTTCACTCCCGTGTGCACCACGGAATTGGGAGCGTTTGCCAAGTTGCAGCCCGAGTTCGAGAAGAGAAACACCAAGTTGATTGGTCTCTCGGCCAACGGCACCGAGTCGCACAAGGCCTGGATCAAGGACATCGATGAGATCACTGGCTCCAAGTTGTCTTTCCCCATCATTGCTGATGCCGACAGAAAGATTGCCCATGCCTACGACATGATCGACTACCAAGACGCCACCAACGTCGACGACAAGGGCGTCCAGTTCACCATCAGATCCGTGTTCATCATCGACCCAAAGAAGAAGATCAGATTGATCTTGTCGTACCCCGCATCTACTGGTAGAAACACTGCTGAGGTGTTGAGAGTCTTGGACTCTTTGCAAACGGGAGACAAGCACAGAATCACCACTCCAATCAACTGGGTTCCTGGAGACGATGTCATCGTGCACCCATCTGTGACCAACGAGGAGGCCAAGACCTTGTTCCCCAAGTTCAGAATCATCAAGCCATACTTGAGATTGACTCCTTTGGACCCCAAGCTGGAGTAAAAATTTGTACAGAAACAAAATGATTGATGTAATAATAACTTTACTGGAAGAATTTAAGAATTGACCAATTGGGCCTTGGCTTTGATGTAGTTCGTGGTACCACTATCATTAGTAATGCAGAAGCAAAATAAGATGCGCATCTTTCTCCACATTTCACAGCCCACCAGAGTCCACCTAGTCCATACACTACACTATACTCTATTCATTATTTGGCTTCTTCTAGAATGTTCCTTATAACTAAACCACCGGAAAACCCAAGCCAACCTTATTCCAATTGCAGAAAAATTATCCCCAGATTCTTTATACCTTTTCCCACTCTCTATACACTCTCCACTCACTATGCACTCTCCACTCGCTAAACTCTCCATTCACTCTTAACTATAGACCTCACTGAACATCTGAGCGCGCGGTTTTGGTGCTCCAAATATACTCCATACTTCCGGGCCACTGCTACACCATGAACTACAAATGGCCCCACAACACCTTGTTGCATACCCTGAGAAGGAGAATTGCCTCCGTACCATGCACAAAAGAATCCCTTCGAAAACCCCGTGCCTTTCTATTGGCTGCTCGGGCCGTGCCACCCTCCACTATTCCCCTATATAAGCTGGATCTCTTGGGCAAGCAGATCAAGGGGAAACTCCCGGACAACAATATGAAATCCCACCAAATTTACCCGAACCGAAGGAACCGAAGGGCGCCAATCCGATCATCCCAAATTGTCTTTTTTTCCGACCATCAAAATATCCAGCAAGAACAGCAAAACCAGCGGAGAACCACTAACCTAGGTGCCATGGTGGACCTTCTCCGAGAACATGTGCCCATGCTCCTCCAACACTCGCTCCCCAAATCCATGATTCTGGAGGATGTGCTTCTACGAATCTGCCCCTCACATTTCGACCTGATCAATGCATATTTGCCCAACATCCGGGGTCATGTGTCGTACTATGCTACGTGCAAGGCCGCACAGTTGTTTCTCACGTCGTTGATGCTCAACCCAAAGGCCCATTTACACATCGAGCTGATCCGGACGTCCAAGAACGCCGACCATGGATGCTGCTTGGCTCACTCCACCAAAATCTATGTTCGCTGGTCGACGTGTTCCGAGGGCTGCCCCCACCTTGTGCAGGAGGACCCACTGAAGCTGGACTTTAACTCCTCCACATCCAATGCCAAGTTGGGCTCCCACCGCTGGTCCCGCATTGATGCTGGCGAATTCTCTCAGAAACTGGACTGGTCCATTACGAACTCTATTTCTGATTTGGGCAAGGGCATCATTGGCTTGACTAAGCACGATTCGCAGCTCGAGAGAAAGATTCTGGGTGTATTCATTTTCGAGCTCAATGAAGAAAACGATCAGATCGCCGTGCATACGGTGGAAGACATGAATATTATTGAACGCCACGAGGAGCTGAACGTGGGCGACAAGCTACGCGTATGCTGATTACTTCGTGTGTTGTACTACCATGGCTCGAGAATTCTTATGTATATAGTTCCCTGTACAATACACACTTATAAAATCTCCTCTAGCGTTGCTCGAAGCAGTTTTTCCTGTGAACCTTCAAGCAATAGAAGTGCTTGCTTGGCTAAGAAAATAGCGCGTTCCCTCCTCTTGGAGTCCTTACCCTCTGTGAAGATCTTGTTCCACCAGGGTGCATCTTCATTCTCAACCAATAACTCCAGAAGATTGGATATCAATTCCAATTGCTTGCTCAAGAGTTTCTTTGTCTCGAACAAGGCTCCGGCCAACCGGATTTGTAGGTAGATGACCAATAGAAGAATAAGCAAGACAAACCCTATGCCCATTCCAATCCAGTCATTGGATTTAGAAGTGTCCAGCAAAGTGTGTTTCACCTCAACAGGAGCGGATTTGGCTTTCTGTTCCTGGAAGGCTTCCACCTTCTTCTCCAATTGCGTGGCTACCTCTGCAAGCTCCTTAGACAGCACTTCGACGAGCTCAGTATGATCATCGACCTCTCTCTTCAAGCTGTCAACGATGCTTTTGTTGACTGCCGTTTGACCGGCCAAAGTCAGTTTTTCAACGATGTTTTTGATCCATGAACGCCCGGTCCACTTCACGTAGTATGCAATGCGTAAGTTGGTGGTGCTCTGCTCACCCCACGTTAGGTAGTATCGCGTCCTAACGCTGAAAGAACCACCCGAAGGCACGTCGGGCGTGACTGTAGTAGATAGGACCACCACGCTGGACTCGTAATCTGCATCCTCGATGAGCTCCAGCACACAGCACTTGGTGGACTTTGGACCCAACGAGTACCCTAATGGTCTTCTGTAGGAGTAGGTCCGTTCCAACTTGGTGGAGTCTTCTTGTGAAGGCTCAAAGTCGCCATAATCGGAAACTTCGGTTGCACCTTGGTCCTCTAGCACTTGCTTGTGAAAAGTGAGGTTTTCTCTGCCAAAAAGAATCTCAAACACTAGTCCCATTGGACACTCGATATTTTCATTGATCACTTCAGTTTCATCCTGTGAATCCTCGTAAGTTGTGGTGATGGATGTTGGCAGATGAGACTCTGGGCCTGGGTTGTGGTATGAACTACTGTCTTTCACTCTCCTGACCTTGGCTGAGATGACCTCTGTTGTTGCATTATTTCGTTCTGCAACTTCTTCTTGCTGTATAACTTCAGCATCCTCGGAACCCCATTTCTCCTCTGGATGGACCACCTCATCAATGGATAAGATGTAATCTGAGATCTGCTTATCAGCACCCACAGTCTTTGTGTTGGGATTGGGATTCAGATTAAGCTCCGACACGTCTTTGCCCGTGGAAGCCAGCCACACGGCCCGGATCAAGTCATAGGTCGAGTCACGCGAGATGAAGCTTGCAAACGTATGTTTTGAGCCAGCTGTTTCGATTTGGATTCCATTAGGAAATAGCCCCGCCGTGGACTTCTTATCGATGCGGGTGATCTCATCCAATGGAATCACCACGCTGGTTACCCAGCCCAAGAGATTGGAGTTGAAGCCAACACAATGCTCAGTGATGTAGATGCGGCCCTGTAGGAGGATTTCTCTGCTGAGAGCACAGGCAAAGTCGTCGATTAAGCGGTCGGTAAGATCCAAGCTTTTGAAGATCTGGTGGAATTCCACGTTCCGTTGCATCGTGGTGTAGTGGTAGTTTGTGTCTTTGAACTTCTCCTCCACATAGAGTCTTGGATCAAACTTTTCTTCGTTCTCCAAAGCATGGTACGATGCACTTTGCTTGCGGCGATTGGATCCCTTCCGGTACGCTATCACCTTGGGGTCGCCGGCATGGCTTTCGGAACCTTGGTTTGAGGCCGGGGACTGTACAGCCTCGAATTGTTCCTGGTAGAGAGGAGACGACGGATTAGCATCATCATTACGATGAGAATCTTCACTTCGGCGGAAATCTCCACACCGGCGAAGATCTTCACTCTTGCGATTCAAGTCCTCGGAGCTGGACTGCTGCTGCTGTTGCTGTTGCCAGATTCGAATAGAGTTTCTGAAGTCCGAAGCCGGGGTCAATGGCGGCGAAGGATCATCTAAGTCTGTGTTGGCCAAAGCATTGGTGGATTCCCTGGAGATGATGGAGTTTGCATCCTTGATGGTGGTTTGAGGGTTTGCCGGGGCCAGTTTTGGGTTGAAGGCAGGCAGCAAGCCGGTCAGATTCCCCGACCCCAGGCCCGTGGGTTTGCCTTGTGCAGTCATAAATAGGGAGGCCCTGCTCAGAGTGTAGGAGTCGGAAAACGGTTCTGGCCTGGCTAATGAGTTCAACAAAGACTCATCCGGAACAGAGACCTTGGAGTCAAGAGAGGAGTTTGCTTTCTTTGCATCATTTTCTGCTTTTGATTGCGCAAGCATCGCTAGCAAGTCATTGACGGCCTCGAAGGAGTCGTGGTCCTTGGGCTGGGGTTCGGGAGGATCGGAAAACGAGTCCCGCGAAGGAGGAAACGAGTATGACCAATCGTCATCGTCATCGCTCATGAGGCCTGGGGTACGGAAAGATCGGGCGGGAAGGGGACAGATTGTGGATCTAACCTAGTGTGGATAAAGCAAGACCTGGCACTCCAAACAAGAAGACTGGACTAGACTGAGGACAAGAGACTGCAGACTGAAATGGTAACGGATATTTGCAATTGACAATTGAAGAGAGTGTGAATGGTTTCGATTCCGCTGTGGAGTTTCGAATCGGAGTACCAAGATAACGTAGGCAGTGAAGTAGAAAGGTGACGGAGAGGGTCTGTGGAAGTATAGCTGGGGAAGAGTGATGTCACGCGCTGGCATCTAGTGCGGAATGCACACAGCCTATTGCGACCGTCTAGTCCGTACCTATATAAATATAGACCATATTCAATGAATCAGATAGGATTTTTTTATGTAAGAATTTAGACAAGGTAATAGTGACTGCTGTCGAAATTTATGTATTTTGATATATATTTCATTATACTCAGTCAGTCACTACTCACCATAGACAGTGTACAGTGTACAGTGTACAGTGTACAGTCTACAGTCCACTCTACACTCTACACTCCACTCTACACTCTACACTCCACTCTACACTCTACACTCTACAACACGACATTCACATGGCCCTCTAGTCATATTCTTTTATACTCTTGGCTATCCCTACATATAACCACCCAAACACAAAATAATATACGTTCTATGTCATCCTAGAGAGGCTCAGTTGCTCCCAACACTGTACCTCGTATCTTCGCACCACACTCTCGCACCACACTCTCGCACCGTTTATTGTTGGGACCTGCTCGTAGACGTCCCCACCCCGTATCTTCTACACCGCCTTATTTAGCCCTACTTTGTTTTACATGTAGAATGTCTATATGCACCCTGTCCAATTATCAATAGCTGATCCCCAACTATTATATTTTTCTGACTTTGTTACTCTCTTGCCATGTATTGTGCTTCTCACCGCAGCGTGATGTCGCACCTTTTCGTTCGTTTCAGTCTCAATTCATTTTAACCTCACGTCTATACAGTGTTTTTTAAATGTATTCAAACCAACGCTATAAAACAATTCAAACCACACTAGCAAAATAAACGAACCAATAATTTAAAGAGTTTCGTACGCCTTGCAGTTCAGTGCCTTTCGGTTTGAACCTTGACCAAATTTTCAAGACTCCTAGATTTATTACCCATTAGACAATCATCCAGATTTAACATTTCATCACATTGAATTTTGAATAAAATTGGTGTGAATATTTGGTTTGAAAGACTGTGCGAAGGAGTACGAAACATTTTGCTGCGCTGGTTTGAATAGTTTTCAAAAACACTGTATTCTCTCGCATCCATACTGCGAATCAATAACATCACACAAAGACCTCACAACACACAAAGAACCTCACAGACTTCACAACATCACCGAATTTCAAATAGTTAATGATATACACTATTACTGGAGTATAGTCCACTGGAGCAATAGTGACTCAGTTACCAGTTGGTGTCAGTGATTCGTAGTGGTGTCAGTGATTCGTAGTGGTGTCAGTGATTCGTGGTGTCAGTGATTCGTGGTGTCAGTGATTCGTGGTGGCAGTGATTCGTAGTGGCAGTGATTCGTAGTGGCAGTGTAATCCATAACGCAATGGATCGGAATGGGTCTGCGGATTTTCAGTTTCATAAAAAAGATTTCGTGGATTCGCACTGTAGTCAGTGTAGAGGAGGCATGAATTCAACGTAAAGAACTCGGAGGTGTAATATTCAGCTTCGATTAATTTGGAGTGAGGGTAGTGATTTGCAGTCAATGTTCTTGGTAGTAGACTAATGGTGGAGCAGTATTGTCTCCACGATCAGTGGTCTTAAAGGTCAAACAAAGAGATAGAGTAAAAGATCATAAACATATTCTCAGCACCCCATTCAACAATGCGCTGGTAACGTTCGTTTGTCTATACCAAACCTTACTTCACTGCACATAGATTCACGAAAGACATGCCCTATAGAGAATTCATGAAGCCTACTCTGCCCGATGGTAACAATGGCCATTCCAATGATGGTCTCTTTCGAATATTCTAGATCCTTGCCATGTTCTAGTGGAGACTTCCGGTAAGACGTTTCTCCCAAAGGTATATAAGCCACTTCGGTTCCTCTCTCGAGGAACCAACAACGAGCAAAGTATTAGTCAGGCATAGATGTGTTGAAGAAAGTATTAGTCAGGCATAGATGTATTGAAGAAAGTATTAATCAGGCATAAATGTATTGAAGAATAACACCACAGACTTGCACCTTTTAAGTTCTCATCGTTACATAACGTCACCTAAGTATGCTTAGGACCACTGTTGAATTTGAACATACTCTAGTAGTTGATACCAGCTGATAGAGTTGGTGTAAGGTAGTTGGCAGAGTTGGGAGACTGAACAAAGCTAAATCATGTACTTCAGAAATGTAAAGTTGTTGGGCACTCTGGTTCTGCACACAGGCCTCTATTTTGCACCCAAATGTTCGTACCTTTTTCTGACGAAATCTTAACGTTCTTAGGATCTCTGAACTTTGTATCATCTTCCGACACAGCTTTGTTTTGAAGTAGTTAGGAGATCCTCGGACGAAGTACGTACACTGTATCGATTGTAGTACCGAGTACCATGATAGTACACACTGCCATACTGTCAGCCAACATAGGTAGATATCGACCAATGAAGATATTATGAAGCCTCTGTACCTGATACAATTGTTACCCAGTCCTGTGCTATGCCTTTTACTCGGCCTTGCCATTTTTTGAAGTTATATAAGTAGCTCAGATCCCTCCTTTTAGGGAATCATCAGTAGCTCAGATCTCTCCTTTTAGGGAATCATCAGTAGCTCAGATCTCTCCTTTTAGGGAATCATCAGCGAATACAGATAACTTAGTACTGAACGCTAAAACAAGAATTCAACACCTACTCTTATACAAACACAACAGACTTCCACAAGAGACTGCACCACTTATATTTCCCTGGTCTGTGACTATAGACACTTTAACTACTATGCAAAGACTTTCTACGAGATATAGTATCATGTAGTGATTACGTTTGAAACTAGTATTACTGACTTCTTATACATCTTGAAGTTCTTATCCTACACTATTACGTATTGGATTCTAGAGTAGTCTAGTAGAGTAGAGGAAACGTTAGCTTTGAGATACTCCACCAGCAAATAGGTGATGCTGGTCCAATATGCGGTTAAATATTTTGGGAGACGGTTAAACTTTTTGGAATACGGTTAAACATTTTGGAATACGGTTAAACATTTTGGAATACGGTTAAACATTTTGGAATACGGTTAAACATTTTGGAATACGGTTAAACATTTTGGGATGGCATTAAAAGACATTGCTAGCTTTTCAGCGAGGCTTCATAATGTCTTTATGGGTAGGGCCTTTCCTATAGTGGGTATAACAAAGTTCATAAGGTTAGTATTAGTGGAGTAAGAATAGTAGCGCACTAATGTATTAGATAGACCGAGCACTACTCTCTTCTCCCCCTTTGATATTGATCATCTGATGCTACTAGTAATATATGGCGATTTTTAAAGAAGTGGACTTGTATGGAACAAACCTGCGTTCTATGTCTATAAGATCAGTACAGATGACGGTATACTGCATCTGGGAGACATTTGGGAGTCTTGTGGCACCAAGGACCGTCTGAAGTAGGAAGGTTGACACAGAACCCATTTTTTATCGTAGTAATGAAGGATGGGTATGAAATAGCACGTAATGGCCGGAATAACACTAGTCGTAGACATCGGTATCATGACTAGGGTCTAGACAACACCATTATGACTAGGGTCTGGACTATACTGACATATAATTTCAGGGGTTATCAGTATTCTGAATAGTTTCCATCCGACAAGTGCCCCGTGTGAAATACCTCTCATCAGCGACCATAACTGCCTCTTTGGTTTTCTCTGTGATTGTGGCTTGCACGATGCTTCTTCCAGTATTCACCTTCTCGAGGTGTTGAGCTTGAGTCTCGGTGAGCTCAGCAGCTTGACGTAAAGTGACATTAATCTTGCCTTCTTTGGGGACGACATTAAGGATACGAACAGTGACTGTCCTTGGAATCCAACACGAAAGTCTCTGAGATTTCAGCCTTGGGCAATTAGGTTTTCAATTTGCCGAAAAATGAAACCACTGCTCCACCTGCAACAAACTTCTCCGCAACTGCAGTAGTCTTGAAACCAACCTTAAGGTCATTGATAAAGTGACCAATGGTGTCATCCTCCATGTTGACCAAACTCGTTTTTAAGGTAACAACCAAATGTTTACCATATCTGTTCAAGATTCTTCCCTTCATCTCCAAATTAATAACCACGCACATTCATCCCTCGTTATTCTTCTCTATGAAGACTTGAAGACTTGATAAAAACTTGAAGACTTGAAGACTGAAGACTGAAGACTTGAAGACTGAAGACTTGATGACTTGATGAGGAACTTGATGAAAGTACCCATAAAAATATTCGTGCAGAAGCTAGTGAAAACATTACTAAATGATGGGTTTAAGAAATAATAATTAGTCCATCAGATGTATTCATTCGAAATTACAAGAGGAAAAAAGCCTTTCATTTTTACTCTCATTTCCATGTTGGTCACTCACATCATTTTGATTTCAGAGCCGTGATTCATCAACCTTAACTCAAAAAAGCATTTCGCACCCATTTTCTTGCACCATGTTCCTCGCACCATTTACAATGTTTTTCAAAACTATTCAAATCAATGCGACAAAATGTTCAAACCACACTAGCAAATTAAACAAACTGATAAGTCAACAAGGTTCGTACTTATGACTAAAAAAATGCTAAGGTTCAGGGATTTGAAAGAAGCTGTTTATGTGAAGTCTTAATTAAGTATTCAAAACAGTAACTTTGAATTATTGGTTTGTTTAATTTGCTAGTGTCGTTTGAATTGTTTAATCGTGCGGGTTTGAATTGTTTAATCGTGCGTTTTTGAAAACTATTCAAACCAGTGCAACAGAATGTTTCAAACTGGCCCGACAAAATGTTTCGAACCAAGAAGATAGAATGATTCAAACCAGTGCGACAAAACAATTCGAACCAATAATTTAAAAGTTTCGAACCCTCTCCAATTCTGTTCTGTTCGTTTTAGCCTTGATTATTGTAAGACTCCCAAATGTAGTCATCTATGGCAATCCTCTAGATTCAAGATTTAAGAATATCGAATTTTATTAAAGTTAGTGTAAAACATTTCGACACGGTTTGAAAGACTGTGAGGGGTACGAATTTTTTTTAATCATTGGTTTGTTTAATTTTGCTGCGTTAGTTTGAATAGTTTTGCTGCGCGGGTTTGAATCGTTGAAAAACACTGTACTCCTACAATTTACTCGCACTCGCTGCTGTGTTCGCAACACCAACCAAGATCCAACACTCGAAACTTTGAGACATCATGTAGTGTGATAAATATTCATTGCATTTCAGCCTCTATTATTGCCATTCCTTTGAAATTTTCTCACTTTATCAACAAGAACTCGACGATAGGCTCATGCTGTTTTAATCTGCATACTAAGCTTCGAGATCATATCTTAAGGTAGTGGGTCTGTATTCGTGAAAGTGTGACATCCAATATTACTCTCAGTAGAGCAGTGTATAGTATAGTATAGTATAGTATAGTATAGTATAGTATAGTGGTAAGCTTCATCCGCTTTAGGCACATTCTTGAACCCGTATTTATTGTGCACCCATGACACCACATCTAAACGAACGTAAAATGGTATTGATGAAATGGTAAGTATGGACATCTCGGGTAGTGCCCGAGGTATATTCCTACACTACTATGGAACTCATGTGAACTTGACTGCGTGCTTCTCTGCACCTCATTACTCATAATCTATACCGATTCCAAAACAACATCCTTAAACCCAGAGGAAACCTTCTTTCCCTTATCGTCGGTGGAGCCTTCTCCGTGCAAAGCCAACAAGGCCCCCAAGTCGAACTTGGGCTGCTTCAACAACTTGACCTTTCTGATGTGTACGTTTTGTAAAGGCAAGATGGATTGCGTGGACTTCTCGATCTCACGGCCAATCACCTCGGGGATCAACTTGGACGTCAATTGTGCCAACGTAACGTTGGACACCTCTCTTTGCATGATCTCCATCATCTTCTTTCTGATCTCTCTCAACTTGGAGGACTTGGCGTACGAAGTCTTCTTGACCTGGTTGGCTTGTCTCTTGGTGAAGGCAATGGCAAACACTCTCAAGACGTAGTCATCGGCGGTCTTGACGGTGACGTTGGCCTCAACCAAAGATTGCCATTTTCTGACCAAGGATCTCAATTTGTCCGACGTGAAGTCCATGCCGTGGAAGTTGGTCAACAAGTTCTTGCCCTCAACTTCGTCCACTCTCAACTTGACTTTTCTGTACGAGTGGTCCTCGGAGCCTTGAAGGTCTGCAAGACAAACCTCCACCACACGGCCCTTCAAGCCATCGGCGGCGTTCTTCAAACCGGTGGACTTGTTGATCAAGGTCTTACCAACATCTCTTCTCTCGAAGGTGGTAGGGGCCTTGATGTCGTACCACTCTTTTCTGGTGAAAGGGTCGACGACTCTCTTTTTCATACCTTTCTTGCCCTTGGACAATCTCTTGTTTTTTCCGACAGCCATGGTGTATGTAGAAGAAGATTGTTAGAGTGGTGAGAAGTTTTTCACGGCTTTTTTAGTGCCTGCGCGCGTTTCTGAGGGTGCGACAATGACGACGCTGCCAATGGCTCTGCTCGCCATTTCCGAGGGCTAGCCCTAATCACGTGCGCGCGCCAAGGGCTCCTCAACTCCCTGTGACTGCCGATCCATAATTTGACCCTGATTCGTAAGAGTGGTAGTTCTTAGACTAACTATACTTTAGTCTACAATCGTAGTATGCTAGACAATCCGTTGTTTGTTATACAGTAGCCTCTTCTGTGAATGTCTAACCCGACTTCTGCGCAAATTCTTAGTCACTTCCTTTCTACTGGTGTTCTTTAGGATAGTTTATTCAACAAACATGTCCTCATGCTATATATACATAAATTACACCCATGGTGGGATAGAACTGAATTGCAGCTGTCCGAGCCGTTCTTGACTATTTTGCAGTGCCTTTGTCCGTTTATTGGTTCTCTGGACGCAACTTTCTGACCTCCTTACCGACTTTCCAGATCTCCATGTCTCTGATGACCTTCAACTCCTCCTCGAACTTTTCTCTGTAGTCTGGGGCGGAGTTGAACTCCAAGGATCTCTTGGTCTCGGAACCGTTCTTGACCGACTCGTACAAGTCCTCGAAAACTGGCTTCAAGGCGTCCTTGAATCTTGGGTACCAGTCCAAAGCACCTCTTCTAGCAGTGGTGGAGCAGGCGTCGTACATGTAGTCCATACCGTACTTACCAACCAATGGGTACAAGGATTGGGTGGCCTCCTCGACGGTCTCGTTGAAAGCCTCAGATGGGGTGTGGCCGTTCTCTCTCAACACCTCGTATTGTGCCAAGAACATACCGTGGATACCTCCCATCAAGCATCCTCTCTCTCCGTACAAGTCGGAGTTGACCTCTCTCTCGAAGGTGGTTTGGTATACGTAACCAGAACCAATGGCAATGGCAATGGCGATGGCCTTCTCCTCGGCCTTACCGGTGACGTCGTTCCAGACGGCGTACGAGGAGTTGATACCTCTGCCCTCCAAGAACAAGGATCTGACGGTTCTACCGGAACCCTTTGGAGCAGCCAAGATGACGTCAACGTCAGATGGGGTCTCGACCTTGGTCAAGTCCTTGAACACTGGCGAGAAACCGTGAGAGAAGTACAAGGTCTTACCCTTGGTGATCAAAGGCTTGATCTCGGCCCAAGTCTCGGATTGAGCAGCGTCCGACAACAAGTTCATGATGTAGGTACCCTTCTTGATGGCCTCGTTGACAGGGAACAAGTTCTCACCTGGAACCCAACCATCCTCAATGGCAGCCTTCCACGAAGCACCGTCCTTTCTAACACCAATGATGACGTTCAAGCCATTGTCTCTCATGTTAAGACCCTGGCCGTAACCTTGGGAACCGTAACCGATCAAGGCCAAAGTGTCGTCCTTGAAGTACTCGGCCAACTTCTCCTTAGGCCAGTCGGCACGCTCGTGCACGGTCTCCTCGGTACCGGCAAAGTTGATGTTCTTGACACCGCGAACAGCCATAGGGGCGGCGCTCTTGGCCACAACTCTAGGGGCCTGTCTGGAGGCCAAGGCGGCGAGGGTTCTCTTGGCAGCCACCTGCTTGGCAGCGTTGGAGGAAGCCTGGCGGGCTAAACGGAGGGTAGCGTTTCTAAAAGACATTGTGGGAATGGAATATGTAGAAAGGAATTTGGGGTGAGGAAAAAAGCGGATCTGGGGCTTTATATATCTTGCGTCGGTGAAAAAAAGGCGCGGTGTGCATACGGGGCCCCTCGTGTTTCGAATCCGGTGTAGGCCCGCGAGCGCTCCCCGGTTTGAGTCATACCGGAACAGGCCCTTGGTTACGGATCAGCGGGGCCACCCCGGTGACACCGCCTGTTTGCAGTGATAGGTGATTCCTTTATTTGCTAGTGTGTACTACTATGCATTGTGGTATTTCTGAATACTTGATACGTTCTACCAACCAAGTCTGTATTTTTTTTTTCTTTTGCCTGGTGTTCATTGGCCTGTGCACGACACGTGACTTGGAGCAAGTCGGGGGTCTTAGTGGACTGGCTCCACGCACCTCGCGCACCACTTCCGGCCGAGCGCATGGTGTCTCGTCCACTGCGACTGTCCGGTCCTGCGCGGCGCTCTTATCTATGCCTAATGCCGTAGATCCTAGGCTGCAACACTTGCTCGCTAAGCCAGGGATTTGATTGGCCTAATCTGCCCAACCGTATTAATTAGTCACTTCACTGCCACTAGTGTTTCATGTGGGACCGTGGTCTACTGTAGTCTAGCTCATACACATACACTAATACACATACTCATACACATACTCTAATACACATACACTAATACACATACTCTAATACACATACACTAATACACATACTCTAATACACATACACTAATACACATACTCTAATACACATACTCTAATACACATACTCTAATACACATACTCTAATACACATACTCTAATACACATACTCTAATACACATACTTCTATACTGTCTCCTTATAATGTTGGCTTACCATATTGTCAGTTCAGTACTCTACTTCCATACTCTACTTCCATACCCTACTTCCATACTCTACTCCCTTTATCTTGTCACTCTGTACTCTCTACTCTGTACTCTGTACCCTACTGAATACTCTCTATTACCATATACAGTGTTTTTGAAAACTATTCAAACCAACACAGCAAAATGTTTCGTACTCCTCCGCACAATCTTTCAAACCAAATATTCACACCAATTTTATTCAAAATTCAATGTGATGAAATGTTAAATCTGGATGATTGTCTAATAGTATTAAATCTAGGAGTCCTGAAATATTAGTCAAGGCTCAAAATCGAAAGGAACTGAACTGCAAGGCGTACGAAACTCTTTAAATTATTGGTTTGTTTATTTTGCTAGTGTGGTTTGAATTGTTTTATAGGCCTGTTTTGAATTGTTTTCAAAAACACTGTATTACTGGCATACTACAAAAGCCAGACTGCCACACTACGCTTTCTTGGTAAAGCCACCTGAACGTCTGGTCACTGGTATAGCCACAGAACCAGTTTGGCAGTGCTGCTGGGTTTGGCTGGATACTAAAACTCGTCTTGGGTATACGCTGAATCACCTATACACCCAAATCTGCCAACCCAAATCTCCANACTCGTCTTGGGTATACCCTGAATCACCTATACACCCAAATCTGCCAACCCAAATCTCCAACCCAAATCTCCAACCCAAACCAAAGACCATGGTATAAAATACTCCTCTAGTAACTCGTGGTTAATCACTTGTACTGGGGACTACATTCTTAATACTGCTACATTTCTGTAAGATTAACTTCACATGATATACTGTCATACCGTCCCATTGCAGCATTGACTTTACCATGTTATCAAGTAATATGAAAGCATTACTCCGTTGTGTTTACTGTTACTCGACATTTGTATTACCTGTTTTACTGTATCCCTCAGCTTACAGTCTTTTAGTACCTTCAATACTATAATACCTTCATTACTTTAAATATCTTCAATACTATAATACCTTCAATACTATAATACCTTCAATACTATAATACCTTCAATACTATAATACCTTCAATACCTTCAATACTATAAATATTTTCAAACTTTAAATATATTCAATACTATAAATACCTTCAATACCTTCAATACCTTCAATACCTTCAATACTATAAATATATTCAATACTATAAATACTGTCAATACCTTCATTACTTTAAATATCTTCAATACCCTCAATACTCCACCGTCACTGCCTCTTCTACCGTCTCCGATATCCTCAGTTCTCTTTTCGCATACTACTCTACCGTTCATATTCTATTCTACTGTTCCTGCTGGTGTACTGTCAAATCTACACCCTAACTACCCACCATACTTGTGTCAATTCCAATATACTCTCCTATAGTCTTGTCCCACTGACTGCACACATTGACTCAACCAATTGTGATTGTCTATGCCTACTTCAGTGTACTAGGTTTCCAACCAGAACCCACAATACCGACCGTTAATGTTCGGCAGAAAGGGGTGGGTATAGTTTATGATTTGATTACCAGCTCTGACTGATCATGATCTTGGCTGTCTGGTCTTGGCTGTCTGGTTTTGACTGTCTGGTCTTGACTGTCTGGTCTTGACTGTCTGGTCTTGACTGCCTGTTCTTGACTGCCTGTTCTTGACTGCCTGTTCTTGACTGATCATGACCTCAACTGACGCCTGTTCTTGACTGATCATGACCTCAACTGACGCCTGATCTTGACTGTATATGGTAGTCACCAATGATACCTTGGCAGGATGGTTTCTGGTGGCCTGGATTTGATGCTTATGAGCTGGCCTGTACTTCTCTCATTCTCTACTCCTCTCACAGTTACCCTCACTGATCATTCCCTCACTGATCATTCCCTCACTGGATCATTCCCTCACTCTGACTCACCACTCACTCACTCGCACACTGAGCACATTTACGCACTATTGACAGCCAAATGCTCCTCAATAAAACACTAAAATGTGGTTCCATCATCCTCCACATTAACATGTGAGTATGACCTCCTACTCCTCTTGATATTCTGTAATACCATACTTCTTGGTTCAGGATTACCTGATAGCCACTTGTACCAACCCTATAAATGGTTGAATTTTTATGGTGTATGACACTCTAGGTGTTGGTCTGAGCCGTCTTATGAGTGTAGATGGAGTATGTGTAGGTGGTGTATGTGTAGATGGTGTATGTGTAGATGGAGTATGTGTGACAAGTGTAGTGCGAGTGAGGTGGATGTGTGCTCACACTCTCCATACAATATATGTCCAAACAAGAATATATTCAGTCCTGCGTCTTCAATATATCGTATACGGCCACTTAGCTCACCCTACTGTCTCTACACTCGCTTGTTCATGTGATTCATTAATACCAGTACCGGTTCTATTTCTTCTCAGTAGCTGTCCCAGTCTATGGGCTCGGGGTTAGCCAGCAACTCCTGCTCAACTATCTGAATGTCACGGTTCTGCAAAGAACCCATGGTCTTTATGTTGGTCTTGTGCCCGGTACTTTGGATGGGTGCAGCGCTGCGGAAACTCAAACTGTTGAAGACCTTTGAGAACTCCACGTCGTCCAAGTCGTCGGGGAGATCACACCACGACTTGGGCTGCGAGAGCTCCGTGGCTGACGATTCTGCCAATGACGGCATGGGGATGCTGTATGCTTGTGTCTGCTGTAAGCGACCAGACCCAATGGGAATACTGCTCATGTAGGTATCGTGGCCTGGAAGACTCACATCCTTCAAGTCCTCCTTATCGGTCTCGTCGTTGGTGCTGGCTTTGGTAGAGAAGTCGTCCATGTCAAAGACCGACTCTTCATGGACTTCTGCCACGTCCTCGGAGTCGGGTGCGTTGTTGTAGAACTCCTCCTCTTCCCACACAGTCAACCCATACTTCCAGTTGTCGCCCAATTCTTTGATGAAGAGGTCAAAGTCACGCAGCTGGCACTTGTGGTGGTAACTGGCCAAATCGTCCTCTGTTCCTCCTGCCTTCAAGAGGTGCATGAACACATTGAAGCAAATCTCGTTCATGTCCGGGTAAATGTCGTAAAGCACGCTTGTGTTGTTGTAAAACACGAAATTCTTGAAGTTGCTATCGGACTCCAAAGATTTCTTGACCGTCTTGCCCCGCATCTTGAAGCCATCGGGCGAAACTCCCATATCGTCCCGCACGCTTTCGATTGGCTTGAAAGGGGCAGAGCCAAACACTGCAGTCAAGAGCGTGATACCAACGGACCAGTAATCGGCGGCCTTACAATCGTAAGACTGCACCACAAACGAGGGGTTGGAGCTGATGGGCGTATGCAAGAAACATTCGGGGGCCATATACTTCTCAGTGCCAACATTAAACACGGTACTAGTACGGTTGAAAGTGGCCAAACCCCAGTCACAGATCTTGACTGAGCCCGATTCGGTGAATAAGATGTTCTCGGGTTTGATGTCCCTATGGTAAATATTCAAGGAATGGCAGTACAGCAAGCCCGAGTGGATTTCCTTGGCCAAGTTATATACATCCACAGCACTTGGTGAAGAACCCGAGTGGATCACATCGTACAAGTCACCATTGGCACAATACTCCAACACCAACACCACAAAATGGGCGGTATCGAAGCTATCTAACAACTGGCAAATGTGCTTATTAGCATGGCCTAGCCTTAGTAAAACATCGATTTCGTGACGAGCCATTGCCTCCACATCCTTGGACTTGTGCATGGCCTTCAAGGCCACGTGGCGGCCGTTGACAGTATCAAGGGCCAAGGATACCCTGCCAAAGGAGCCTTTCTGGATCTGCTGGATGAAGCGGTATCTGCCGTGGAGTAAGAGCAGGCCCTTCTCGTACATTTCAAAAGACGAAGAGCAAGATTCGGCAGTCGAAGTACAAGATGGATCGTAGGACATCGTGGATATAATTAGGGGGCGTCAACTAGGCAATTGAGGTGAAGGGGTTAAGGAGCCACAGGTTGAATAGGGGAAGAATCAGATCGGGTATAAAGCAGTAAATAGACAACGCAGAAACTTTGAGAACAAGGGCGATTTTGGCGAAGTGAATATGCCATACACAACAGACACGAAAGGGCGGTCCAGCACGATTTAGAATGGCACCAAGAGAATGTGAGGCGAAGTAGCAGACAATGAAAGGAGAGGTTCCCCAGGTTTATAGTGGAGCGCGCGAAGAGTCATGGAAATCTGTGGAATGTGACGTGCGCTCGTGCGCACGTAGGAGGTGGGCCAACGGTCTGGAGGCGGCCTGTATGGCGGACCGGTGCGACTATTTGGGCCTCGAGCTGCGCACGGACTGCACCCAGTGCCTTTCTGGGCCAACTTGGCTCCAACAAAAGGTACTCTCTCTGTATATACAGTTTTGGTGCATACAGGGTTAGATAAAGGGTTACTACGGGATTTGTTATAGGCACACCTCTCAGTGATTACATTTGTGACAGATATTTGTGACAGGTTCATGTTCGTAAACGTACTATGGAAAATGCTTAGGGGTGTATGGAATTGGTGGATGGGGTGAGGGGATGCATGTTGTAGGGAGAAGTCTATGGGTGCGATGTTTCTAAGTTGTTCGAGAACTGGAGCTTCGCGAATTCGGACCAGAGACTCTAAAATGTTCTTTCTTTCCTCAGGTATTGTTTTCTGAGGTATTGTTTGGATACACCATAGAAAATAAGGTTAAGTGTGAATCAGCGATTGGAGATCAGGTGGGTCAGTAGGAGACGATTAGTAGGGGATGAGCAAAGTAAATACGAGCTGAATGCGTTCAGTACGGTTTTGGTACAGGGTAGCCAATTGCTGGTAATACTGAGTTGGGGGATGCTGGTTTGGCTGGTTTGATGAGATATTACCGAGGGTGCTGTACCGAGGGGCACTTCCGGAGTTGTGTACACTTTCTGGGCTTATATCCAGTTCCGGGGCTTATATCCAGTTCCGGGGCTTATATCCAGTTCCGACCTATTGACTGGGGTTGTTTCATCCTCCACAAAAAGACATGGATTCTCTGTTTTTACCCTGTCATAGATTTTTCGCAGCTTCAAGATGAACTTGCCTCTATGGGAACCTTGGATCGTAAGTGTGGAGTGAAATACGTGAGGTGTGGTGTAAATCACGTGATCACACAGTTTATTTCCGAGGTTCCACCACCCAAGAGTCCAGCCACAATTTGCACCCATCCATTTCCTCCTTAGTGCACCTACATTCGTCTCCTGCGCTGTGCCTATCAGTGTACGAAGCACTAAGATGGCATGGCCCTTGTTACAAGCGGACAGACCAGGCTTTATGGATGCACGATAGACATAAGTGGGATACTATGGGGATAGACGTTACCTTGACTTCAAGCCACACTAAATTTGCACAACTGCCATACCACATTATGAAGCACCCAAAATCACACATGGATATTTCAGCCCTCACTTCTGGCCAACTTTTGGAATATTGCTGAGAGGTTCTCCCAAGGCTAAGATAGTGGCGGACTTGGTGAAAAGGTAGGGGTAAGAGAGAGGTGAAGAGAGAGAGGTGAAGAGAGAGGTAGGGATGAGAGAGAGGTAGGGATGAGAGAGAGGTAGGGATGAGAGAGAGGTGAAAAAAGAGGTATAGATATAGACGAAGGTAGGTCTAGGGCCGTTTGGAGGATCCATGCAACTGTTAAGTTGATGGCTTTGCATAACCACAATGTGAGAGTGAACCAGTAGAAGCCCAGGAATACTGGGAAATATTTTTGTCTGTAAAGAACCACTTGTATGGAGACCACTTGAGGGGGGTGAAGGTGTACTGAGTGGATAGACTGTTAGTATTGAATGAGTCATGAGAGTATTGAATGAGTCATGAGAGTAGTGATTGAGTCATGAGAGTAGTGATTGTACGGAGTAGAGTGACTCGCAGCAGCCCTGATTATGGAATCCACTACCAGTGCATTCACACGAGGGTCAAATACTGTAAATCAAGTAGTCATTGAGCAAGGAATCGCTGACCTCTGTTGGTTCATGTGTATTCTAGTCTACGGTTTAGAGGAGCTACTCTACAGTGTATCCATTGAAGATCAGTCAGTGTAGTCCAGTCAGTATAGTTTAGTCTACAGTACTAGTCTGCTAATTTGAGGGCCACAGTACTAGTCTGCTAATTTGAGAGCCACAGTACTAAATTTTCTAGCTTGAGGCTACAGTATTAAATTTTCTAGCTTGAGGCTACAGTACCACAGTCTGCTAATTTAAGGGCTACAGTGCTACAGCCTGCTACCTTGACCTCTACAGTACTACAGTGTAGTCCAAGTAGAAATCTAGAGAATATTTACACAATGTGAAGGTATTAAAATTCAATAAAATCTTCATTAAAAATCTTAAACGACCCACAAAGCTTATAGTTAGGTCTGATTTAATAATATAATATGGGCACTATTCTTGCATATAATGTGGTGTACAAGCATTAGGAGCTATCATCCTAGACATAAAAAAAGGGTTGTTTTATCGGGAAGATTGTTTTATGTTCTTGCAAATATTTTAAACTAAAATCAGCACTCATCAATACTGCTTTTAATTTCTCTTGGTATTTCTTTATCGTAGATATACATTATATTTTGCTTAAAATAATGAGATTCAGCATCATATTCATGTAATTAACCAAAACCTTAAGGATATGTAAAATTGAAAGGCTATAATATTATGTCAGTAGAATTTATAGAAAAATTTAAGAATATAGTTACTTGCGTAGCTTAAGATTCACGTTTATTTTACTATAATTTGATTCCATTTTTAGAGCCCAATCATAACTCTTTCATCATACAAAGTAGAGTCTGAGAACCACAGATTTAATTCTTTGTTTCTTGTTAATATTGCTAAAATAGATAATGAGTAATCCAAAACAAATTTCCGTTTATTGCCAAACATGTTTCAATAGAAGGTAACTCAGGGTACCATATACAGAAGGGGTTATACTTTTCTCTTCTAATATGTTATTTCTTATAAGTTTGAATATAAAGCTTTATAAACATTGTTGCTGAATTTCATCTTACTTTCTTTTATAGATAAAGCAAAGTCTAAGCTATATGCTATTTCTGCACATACACAAAATTCCATAATAGAATGATGTAGCCCAACTCCATAGTAGCTAGCAAAATTAAAATCACAGATGTAAGCGCATTAGACTTTTGTTATTGTTATATTATCATATGTGAGATCCACGGTAGTAGGACATTGCCTATAGAGATATTGTGGAGCGTACGATGTCCGACCGCAACATTGGCCACGCAAACAACGTATCAAGGCGTTCGACCGTTGCGGCACTTTGGGTATCGGTGATCCTTTTCGAAGATTCTAGAACAGTCCTAGCCATTGTTCCAGTGGAGACTTTTAACACGTTTCTCCAAAAGTTATATAAGCCACGACCGGCCTCGCTTGATGAACCATCAACGAATACAAGTTTGGGTACCATACGTTAAAAAGAGGATAACAATATGTAGTTTTATATTCACGGTCAAGTAGATGAAAGCTTCTAATACAAATTAGTTATTATTTTGGGGGCCAGCTTTAGTCTCTTATTATCCCTACTTTGTTCTTTAATGGGGCCTAGTTAGTTTTCTTCAATGGAGGTTTCTTTGAAAATCATACTTGTATTATAATTAATTGTGTATACAATATTTGTACTTATAATAATATCTAAGCTGGTATACAGTTTCAAACATGTTGGTATAAGTGTTAATACCCTGAATAATAAAAAAGCCAAAACATCCTCTCACCATATAGCTCTTTCATTCGTATCAAGGACCATTTAAAGTGTTAGAATTATCATGCTACCTGAGGCTAAAGCGTGGAATATAAACGTCCACTTCCAACGCCTATATGTGGGGTCTGAAAAGCGTTGCTAGGAGGATAATACTAAACGGTGCTAGTAAACCCTACAAACTCTAGTATAAAAGGTTATCTGATGTGCCAGTGTCCTGGTAATGATTCGCTCTTGCAATCGATTAGGATTGTGGTTCTGAAAATTCTTTCTGTGGTGTCTCCCCGTCTCTCCGTCTTCGTGTCCCGTGTCTCCAGTCTGGTGTAGTTCACATTGTGGGAGCCCGATGTGTAGTCTATACTATTACTGACAATCCGATGTGCTCCTTACACAGCCCTCCATTGATTTATGGAGTCTACTATAGACCATCTGTTAGATCCACGATAGACATGGCTGCCTATGGAGGAAGCCTACTCTGCCCGGTTTTAACAATGGCCATTCCATACCTTCGTGTAGCGGTGGACCTCTTTCGAATATTCTAGATCCTTGCCAGGTTCTAGTGGAGACTTCCGTAACACGTATCTCTCGAAGTTATATAAGCCACTTCTGTTCCTCTCTCGAACCAACGAGCAATTAGTTAGGTGTAAATGTAGTAAAGAACATAATACCATGCACCATTTACCTAGCATGTAGTCTGGTGGTTTTTCAAATTGTGAATTTCTGAATACTATTAAACCCCAAGTCTGCCGTTGCTCTAAGTCTGTCCTGCTCTAAGTCCGTCCTGCTCTAAGTCGTCTAAGTCTGTCGCTGCTCCAAAGTCTATTCAGTAGTATGCCCCTTATACTTTATGCACTATGACTGCTACAATTACTCTAGTACTTTCTATTTTAACATGCTCACGAGTCAAGGTGCCGTATTCAGTAATACTCTATTGCTGATTCCACGGGGCCTTATGACTTTCTAACGTCCAGCACTCTCGTTCGGCTTCTTCTTTGACCTTCTCATTTTCTACTGACCACACTGACCACATTTATGCGAACAATTGCTACGCAACCTAATTCTGCCATCCACGATCCCAATTCTCACATCCGTCCCTCACTTTCCTGTCCCTCACAATCCGCAATTCTCAAATCCCTCAGTCCTCATTTTATGTGTATTTCCACACACTCACTACAAAATTCATTAATTGCACATGATTCATTACCAAAATATCACACAATTCACCTGATTCATTACCAAAATATCACACAATTCACCTGATTCATTACCAAATTATCACACAATTCACCGCTCAACTAATTGTATACCAAAACTGAATTCCTACAATTGATGGATCTTTGCTATTTTCCTTTTTCGTTATTTTTAGCAAGTTGTACTTGTTTTCTTGTTTTGGCCATGTCCTGTGTCTGGCTTATTGCCTTTTTGGCCAGTTTACATTGTGCCATGCGCACATGCGATTCAACTCTACATACAAACAATGCCGCGCCCATGAACACACAATAGGCACTACAATGGGCATGGATGATACGCAATGTTATAATAGAGCCTATCTGCAAGAGACAATGAGACGGATAGTGGAGAGGGTTAATGGGGACATCATGGGTGGGGAAGGGGCTGAACTGACCAATGATATGGATGGTTTTAATAAGCCAATTTGATGACAGACTGTAATTGTGGTATTTTGGAAATATTTTTGTTCTTGTTTTTTTCTTATTTTTGTTCTTTTCTTTGTTCTTGTTTTTTCTTATTTTTTGTTTTTTCTTTGTTCCTGATCTTTTCTTTTTTTGGTTCTTTTTTTGGTTCTTTGGTTCTTTTCTTTGGTTCTTTTTTTGGTTCTTTGGTTCTTTTTTTGGTTCTTGTCGTTTCTTTTTTTGGTGCTCCGGTATGATTACATCGTACGATCTTGCATTGACCAGGGCTGCGAACCGTCTCCCTGATACCATCATTAGACAATACCCACCCGTCTAAAGTCTAGTCGATTTGAACTGCACATTCAATTGTTTATGTAAAAGTATGCTGGCTGTCTGGTATACAGGTCGTGTAGTGTGGTCTTGAGAAAGAGTAGTGTATGGCCTTGTCTTACAGTGTGGTGACTGTTACTGACAGTTTGGTGACTGAGAGGTTTCCACATGCTTACATAATCCTCCATTCATTATTATATGGACCCCAGGTGTCCTATGTACTTCCCACCTATTGCTTGAGCAAAGCGTCAATCTCCGCAGACAAGCTCAAAGGCTTGGTCAACGAGGAGTATCTCTGAACAACCTCGCCCTTCTTGTTGATCAAGAACTTCTCGAAGTTCCACTTGACACGGCTGAGGCCCATGAGCCCCGATTTCTGCGACTTCAAGAACTTGTACACGGGGTCGGCATCGTCTCCATTGACCTTCACCTTCTCCAACACCGGGAACGTCACGCCATAGTTCAACGAGCAGAACGACGCGATTTCGTCCGACGTTCCGGGCTCCTGGTTTCCAAACTGGTTGCATGGGAACCCAAGGATCTGGACGTCCTGGTCCGCGTACTTCTTGTTCAACTCCTCGAGCTCCTTGTACTGGGGAGTGAAGCCACATTTGGAGGCCACGTTGACGATGACCACCACTTTGCCCTTCAATTGCTCAAAGGGGTAGTCTGCACCCTTGGCGTCTTTGGGGGAGAGTTCGTAGAAAGAGGACATTTTTGATTACTAAAAGTTTCAAGCCTGGGTCTCGGTGGGGGGGAGGGGCTGGCTATTTATCTAGTGGGTCCGAGGCCTTGTGTGCAGGAGTCGATGCGCCATGTCTGGTCTGGCCCCATTTTATGAGTAAGCAGGTTGCTCGATAAGTCAACAAAGAGGAATTTGTCCTCGGCTCGGGAATTTAAATACATTAATAAACATTTGCGCTACTGGCCACACTCTGCCCCGGTCCCAATGCTCACCACTCCATTTCGTGCATACGCTACTCCATCCACTGCTCAAACAATAGACCACGCACCCTCGAGGCCAAAACAATAGGACTGGCACCACCGAGTCTGCAACAATGTCTCAAATGTCTTACAATAGTCATACCACCGGAACAATGAGATCTATGAGAGAAGACCACATTAGCAATGAGTGGAGTTTTCGAATTGAGACAAATAGAGATCAAACAATTGGGACGTCCAAGATGATGCCTTCCCAATGGATCATACCGGCTCTATCAATCACCATTTAGATGAAGTAACGATCTCCCACAAACCCCACGCTGGAAATAGCAAACGCTGCTCCTGCAATGTACGATGCGATACTGAAGGCCGATTGAATGGTATCGAGCTCATGCACACGCTCCTTCTTACGCAAGGCATTCTCCACCTCCTCTTCAATGGAGTATACAGAGTTGGACAAGCTGGAGCCTTCAGGTGTCACGGGCGACGACTCACTGGAAGAAGAACTCTCGGAAATGTTCACATACGACAGATCCAAAGCCTCGGGCTCGGAAGCAGCAGGAGTAACAGCAGGAGCAGCATCCTTCTTCTTGGTCTTCTTGTTCTTCTTGGCCTTCATGTCATCACAGTATGCCTTCAAATCATCAGTGATAGGCACCAAAGGCTTGCCGCCCTTATAGAACAACGCCAAGAGCGCCAATGGCGCACCAAGTGCAGAGTAAATCAAATATGGGTGTTTGCCCGAAGCACCCGAGTACTTATAGGCAGTTCTGAAGGCACTGGTGGACAATGCAGCCAAAGCCAAGTTGACCACGTTGGTAATAGATAAATGGGTCTTTATACGTTTGGCCAACGACCGGCCCTCCAGGCTATGCACAGAGTCCTGTGTGTTTAGCGATCTGATCAAGTCGGGGATGCTCTGGAAAGACTCATAGACTAATGAGCCTGTCAACAAACCCAAGGAAGTCACTCCGCCAAGAGTGATGATGGTGATGCACCTGCCCATAGTAAAGCTAGAACGTGACTTGATTGCGGGAAAGTTTCGGAATAATGATGTCTTGGATTGACAATTGATTCTGGTGCCTGGTGGGGAATCGAGGGATGTGGGCCGTCACACGGAGGCAACGAGTACTGCGGGATGTACGGGTGCGCATGGGGTCTCACCTCAGTTTGCTGCCATCATTTTACCCTGGCCATGTTCGCGGCACCAATGCGGTCCACAGTCAATGAAGCAATGACCAATCAACCGATTAATAAACCGATAAATTGAATTATCAATTAACGAGTGATGTTTGGATGGTCACGTGGTCAAGAATTCGAATGTCACGCTGGTAAAGCGTGATTCATTGAATTCATTGGTTGGGGAGACACGCCCAGCCTTGGGCATATGTTTCCATGGGCGATCGCACCACTTAGACCTAGACCTAGACAGACTAGACAGACTAGACAGACTAGACAGACTAGACAGACTAGACAGACTAGACAGACTAGACAGACTAGACAGACTAGACTCAGCAGTTTCCAGTAATTAGTACCACTCCTGGCCTTAGTAGTAAAGATGCTCTTCAGTTTCTAGTCCAACGAATCAAGTCAAGACCCTACCTGCGAGTACTCTCAGTTTTCCTTAGTAGTTCCTAGTAATTCCTAGTAATTCCTAGTAGTTCCTAGTAGTTCCTAGTAGTTCCTAGTAGTTCCTAGTAGTTCCTAGTAGTTCCTAGTAGTTCCTAGTAGTTCCTAGTAGTAATTAGTTGCACCAGTTCAGTGGGTCCCGCACTTAGTCCACCTCTCACACTCATCCTTTTTCTTCGCTCTGTTCACTTCGGTTCCATCTCAGTTTCACGTTCACGTCCACCTACTTCAAAAAATCCGGAAGACGGTCGGGGTCGCCCTGCACGCTCAGTATGTCAAAGCTCTCTATAAGCAACTCCACCAATATGCGGCCACCCCGAGCACCCGAAAACCGCCTATACTCATCCGAAACACTGGCCAAGTTCCAGCCTTGTAGACGCCGCAAGCACCCAATCACCGCCCCCGTCCGGTGCCGCCCCATTCCACAACACACAAGCAAAGGGTAGTTGTCCTTGTTGCAGATCTGCTCCAAAGCACTGGCAATGGTCTTGTCGTCCAACGAGTCCCACGGATTGATGTTGGTGTAGTTGTAGTCGTTGATCAAGCCCACAAACTCGATGTTGATTCCCTTGTTCAGACAGTAGTCCAAAAAGTCCTCCACGGGCTCCTCGCTGGCGAGCCAGAGAATGGTCTTGAGGTTGAGCTGCTCGAGAAACGATTGGTTAATGAGAGACGGCTGGCCCAGTCGGTAGAGCTGTTTTTCCACGGGGCAGAAGTTCAAGGGGGGGATGATGCGCAGGACAGGCGCCTTGGGGAGGAGACTGGCCTTTTGGGGCTCCGTGGCGTCCACGTGGGGGTCTGCTTCTACGGCCGACGTCATGTGTGCTGGAGGTGGAAGCTCTGGCTGCCCAGTGTGTATGGGTGTTTTGGTGCGCACGTGATGGTACGGTTCTATTCACTAACCAACGCCCACTAGCCACCCAGAAAAACGGGGGTTTATTTGAGATCTTTGGGTTAAGCAATTCTAGGTGCTCTGTGCAGCTTGTACTATTATGGCTGTATTATGGTTGTATTATGGCTGTTTTATGGCTGTATTATGGCTGTATTATGGATGTTCCTGTACACAGTGGACCTATGCTTCGAAGTCAGACCTATGAGACAATAAACAAATATATGTTTCTATATATATGAGCAAGCAGTTGGCTCGCAATACGAGCATACGAATGTGAAGATAACTGGAACAGATGTGAAACGGTGTTATGCTACATTGTGGTGGTAATGAATGGTGGATAAGAGTTCCTGCACACATGCCAGGTGGTCTCACGAAACAGCCAGCGTACACTTCTACTGCACCAGTATGAGCAAGAAAGAAAGCAGCAAGAAAGAGGCCGTGGCCAGGAAGGCCGCCGCGTCCGTGGCCGCCAAAAACACCGATGCAGCCAGTCGAATTGAGCTAGACGGTTCCAAGAGAAAAAGTGTGCAGCTCTCCCAGAACGTCCGAGACGTCATTGCTGCAGTCAACACCACCTACAACAACTACATGCATACGTTGAACGGACGCTTGAAGCTCATCGATATGTTTTTGGTGTTTCTTGTGGCCTTGGGTGCCTTGCAGTTTGCGTATGTGTTGATCATTGGCAACTTCCCCTTTAATGCATTCTTGGGAGGCTTCATTGCGTGTGTGGGCCAGTTTGTCTTGACGGTGAGTTTGAGATTGCAATATGCTTCAATTGAGCCGGAGAAGAGCGATGGTGCTGGGTCTGAAAAGCCGTTTGCCACCATCTCCCCGGAACGGGCGCTTGGCGACTATGTGTTTGCCAGTTTGATCTTGCACTTCATAGTGTTTCACTTCATCAACTAGATCTACGATCAATAAGACAAGCATGACATTACACTTCGTATTGTGTATTAATTCACTGTACTTTTCTTCTGCCTATAAGCTCTCTACATTAGTCTAGGAGCTTGTCTCTGTCACCATAGCCACTCCAGACGCTCTTGACTTATACAATGGAATTGACCCACGGAACTGACGTGCTCTAAGACTGGCAAGAATATTTACAGAATCCCGGCTTGTGAACGTAAAGGTCGAGTTCTGTTATGTCTGTTATCTGTTATGTCTGTTCTTGGTGTTCGTTTTACACCTACTGGGCACTCCAGTAGTACTCTGCATTGACCACAACATGACATCTGAAATTCGTTTCCTATTTTGGTTATATAACTACTCTTTTTAAAAATCAACCTTCTAGTCATCTAACTCTGGGGCGGATCTGGCTGGGTGAACAAAGTACCCAATACAGTGTACAAGGAAAACAATAAGCTTCAGTTTTTTTCAATCACTTGACACCTTCCTCCAACTACTTGGCTGGTTTCAAGGCTAAGGGTCTTTCCAAGCTAACTGAGGGCTCATACGAGTACTACTACGCCAAATTCAAGTTGTGTCAGCCTGAAGGGGGACCAGATCTTCAATTCTCTTTTGACATTATGATGATGAAGCAGGACAATTTATGGCAAAGTGTGAGCCAAAGCACTCCAAATCTCAGTCTGCTTTCAGAATTCGAGGGTACATTTGAAGAAGACGAATAAGCATCGAGCTTTGGGGCATTAGGTGTCCCATAAATTGATTTGGTGGGGAGGTATTGGGCTGTACTATAAGACACAGACATACTGTGGTAGAGGGATTCCTGTTAGACCCACCATCGGTAGTGCTCGACCCACTGGGGCATTCAAGTCTACGCTGTCTAAGGCTACAATAGCCATTCCACTGCCCATCACTCTAAAAGTTCCGAGTTCTGTACTGGCCATATTTTGTATCCAAACGGAATCACATCCAAACGGAATCACATCCAAACGGAATCACATCCAAACGGAATCACATCCAAACGGAATAACATCCAAACGGAGTTGGACGGAAACATGGGCTAAAAACCAATATACAGAACATGCATGAGGCTAGTTTATGCCCGGAAAGTGTAACTCCGTGTTACGTTAATGTTGTGGAGTAATACTAAAGCAAGTGATGAGTAGTCCAAAGTTGGCCTTTTACGTTTCTAGTGCAATACACCATTGAGTAACTCACATAACATAGCCAAGATTTTGGATGAGACATGATGAAAGCACATTTGATAACGCTCAAGGTCATGAAATGCCACTAGTATGCTTCATTTACCCATGGCTTCACTACCAGCCTCGGTCTTAGAGCTCGAAGGCCAGGTACTTTCAATTAAATGGACTCTAATTTAAGCCAGAAAATCAGCAGTCTTCAAAGACTTCAATTCATTGAGCAACTACACAAGTAATGTACCAGGGGCAATGTGATGTTCCCAAAGTACCAGGATGGATGTGGACACTTTCCTTGCGCCTACTTAAGCCAGCAGGATACGCTAACCCCACTGGCAACTACTTGAATAGCTCAAAATCCTCCTTCTGAGGAATCATTAAATAAATGCATACTAAACAGAGTACCTGAAGAAACAATTTCCTGTTGATGTATTATGTGTCTAGTGTGGAATTTTAAGAGCTTTTCAGTGGGTCAGGTTCTCTAACACAACTTAGTCAGTAAAACTTCTCATTAGTTATTCAATGAGGGAGGTTGCCAAGGCTGGTTCCTGCGACTGGTGATATTTAGTTCTAGAGAATGGCTGAATTTGTAGATGTTTTCAAGAATTTCACCGTCAGATAGGGTTGACTCGAGGCTTAGCGAGTTTGAAAGGATACCAATGTTGGAGCTGATATTAACGATGATCTCCTAATAACTTTTTTAGTCCACACGACGCCATTGCTGTCACTTGTGGGAGCACGTACCGACTCACAAACTGAATCTTCACATAGTCTCTTCACTATGGACTCTGCATTATCTACTCATTACATCGAGCTCTTCAATTCCCAAAATTGCAGAGCACAGAGGTGAGGCACAAGGTCAGAAGACTGAGCCAGAAGACTGCACCAGGAGACTGCACCAGAAGATTGAGCCAGAAGACTGCACCAGAAGACTGCACCAGGAGACTGCACCAGAAGATTGAGCCAGAAGACTGGATGTAGATGGAATCTTGCAATGAGAAAAGGATCACGAAGAACCCCAATCCTCCCGGGGAACTGGTCCTCCGTATCTTAAACCTACCGCGTGTTGTTTGAGTATGGAGTCGTTTTCAAAAATATTACTAGTAATAATACTACTGGACAAGTTGACTACGGGATTCGGGATTATCTATACTATGATCTGTTCTCTAACAATGTACCGAGGGAGACATGCAAGCCTACCCAATCAGACCATCGAAACCTCTCGTAGCTAAATGAGATATGGATCCATACTCAAAGTATGATATAAGCACTGGGTCTCAAACCATAGTACCTGTGTCCCGGATTTCTATTCAATCTTGATGAACAGAATTATAAAATCCACAAGTGTGCACCATGATGTATAATCACTATACACTGTATAATATCACTATACACTGTATACTATCTATCCACACACTATCTATACATACACTGTCTATACACTGTATAATATCACTATACACTGTATACTATCTATACATACACTATCTATACACTCTATACACTCTATACACACACTATGCCGTGACTATATAGCAGAAAGTTAATTATCGAGGTGCTTTATACTCACTGTGTTGCTGTAATGCCCTAGACACTATTGTTTGGTGTTTCGAAAGTGGACTACTTTCTTAGCCAAGTGTATTTCCATACAGTCATTTTCAAAAGTATTCAAACCCGCTCGATAAAACGATTCAAACCACACTGGCAAAATTAAACAAACCAATAATTTAAAGAGTTTCGCACCCCTTTCAGAAACCTTCTTCTCCTTTTTGACCATGTCACGCTCATCCTTGGTCCAAACATCTCAAATGACTACTTTACGCTTCAAGGTTGGACTATAGTCTACACCACACTAAAGCTCTGTTACGTTAGTTGGATAAGATTATGGCCATAGAGTGCTATTGAACCTCCGGGGTGACGACTGTCTGCAAGTATGTGAGCAATTCTCCAAAGACGATTATCTCCATGTGTATCAAGGCCAACAGCTTTGCAGCAAACAAAATCCCGGTGGACTTGCTGAACAGGTTATCAAGGAAGCTTCTCCTTTGCTGTATTCCAATCACAAAATACAAAATCATAAAGGGAATTTTTTTTCAAAACTGAAAAAGGCTTTTCATGGCGAGCTGCTGCGTTTAAGAATACAGTGTTTTTCAAAACGATTCAAAGCAGCGAAATAAAACTATTCAAACCACACTAGCAAAATAAACAAACCAATAATTAAAAGACTTTCGTAACCCTGCGCACAGTCTTTCAAAGCAAATGGTAATGTTTTGCACCACTTTCATTAGAATTCAATATTCTGAAATGTAAATCTTGAAAATTGCCTCATATGCACTACATTTGGAAGTCTTACAGTACCAGAGAAGGGCTAGGACGGACGGAACTGAACTGGAAGGGTTCGAAATGTTTTGTCGCACTGGTTTGAACCATTCTATCTTCTTGGTTCGAAACATTTTGTGGGGCCAGTTTGAAACCTTCTGTGGCGCTGGTTTGAATAGTTTTAAAAAACACTGTATTGTTGAATATCACATTATTTCTGGGTGTGCGTTGGGTGTATAACTTTGGTCCTGCAAATGTGTTCCAGTTCCGTTTTGACCCTTGATTGGTATTGCAAAATTCCCAAATGACCTCAAATGTACTACAGGTAAGGCAATCTTCCAGGTTCAACATTTCAGAATATTGAATTCTAATGAAAGTTGGTGTGAAACATTACCATTTGCTTTGAAAGACTGTGCGAACGACTACGAAACATTTTGTCGCGTTGGTTTGAATAGTTTCGAAACCCTGTACAAGGCGAAGATCCTCTATCTATCATTTGGTTTAGTTTTTTTATTGATTCTTTTCTTCTTTGGGATTAACCTTACTTCAATGACTGGGAAACCAGAGCTTAGACTCCAATCGTCTGTACTTACTGTATTCTCAACAAGCTTGTATAAAACTTTAAGGATACTAGGTAGGATGCAAGTCGGTTAGTAGTCAACAAGTGATGAAGCACGAGGGGTACACTGTACACTTACTCTGTTCTTTGTACTGTGTACTCTATAAACTGTAATCTATAAACTGTACTCTATAACTGTAATCTATAAACTGTACACTGTACTCTGTACTTTGTAATAAACTGTACTCTATAAATTGTACTCTATAAACTGTACTACTCCATAAACTGTACCTAAATGATTCAATACTGCTCTTAAGTGTGATATTTCTATCACTCGTATAAATCAGTATTCTTCTTAGCTCCAACACCATATTATGTATACTATAGTGATGGGTTCTTGAGTGTTTCATTAATAAGTTCGGTGACAAGATACTAACCAGTCACACTACAGTCAAAAGGATAACACAGCCAATGCTTCTCTACAATGTCACTGTCATTACGTTGATATATACGATATTTGAACTGCCTTGCACCGGAATAATTACACACCTTTTTAATATTCACCAGGCCTCATAACGTACGGCACGTGGAGTACAGTTTGTTGGAGGTTCGATAGAGGTATAAGGTAACCAGGGCACCTAACCACACTCTTTTCATAAAATAGAAATAGAAAACGACATCAATGGGGTGATTTGGCAGTCGTATGTCTCACAATCTCATGGATTTTGACCAAGCTATATTTACCACTCAGTAGTGAACTCAGAAAAGTAGATCTCCCTTTTTCCAGGCCGGTCAACAGGAATCCTAGGTACTGGATCCCCCAGAGAAGTCTGTTTTGCATTGAAGTGATTATTTGGTACATCAGAATATTCATTCCACTAGTAGTGTTTCGATTATAAATGGTACTACGTTCTTGCACAGGGCTTCTAACCAACACTATAGCGTCAGGTACAAAATATTTTTGGACGATACAATTACGCCGCTACGGCATTTCTGCTGCTGCCAAGATCTGCTATCAGGTCCAACAACCTCAGTCTCATAGTGCCTAGTTCAAGAAAGTTACACTTACTGAGATTGAACATATGGGTGGATGATTTATGGGGACGTTTGAAAGAGTATATGGAATATGAACGAATGACCAATGGACATTATTTTCCTATGCCATTTGTGAATGCGCCATGAATATGTTAGGACCAATGGTGTGTAATTATGGATTTAGTTGTAGTAACAAATTTGTTACTGTTTAGTTGTAGGAGTTATAGTCTAGTGTCTAGTGTCTAGTGTCTAGTGTCTAATGTCTAGTGTCTAGTGTCTAGTGTCTAGTGTCTAGTGTCTAGTGTCTAGTGTCTAGTGTCTATTAGTCTCCATAGTCTAGTCTCTATAGTCTGGTATAGTGTCAGTGAGAGTGTTCTGGGGTAGATCTGGATAAACGTATAAATGGGTATACAGTTTCCTACAGAATCTGGTTCTCGGGATTGAACTACTTATCGTCGGCATTTACACCACACCTACTAGCCTGACATACGAGCCAGTTGAAAGACGTACTCAGAATGCTGCCCAGCCATAGTCCAGCAGAACATAGACATTAACTCTCGCAACAGTAGAGCATAGTAATATAGAGACTGTACTAACTGTATAGACGTTTACTAATATAGTTGTTTACTGTATAGACGTCTACTGTATAGACGTTTACTGTATAGACGTTTACTATATAGACGTTTACTATATAGACGAATTAAAGAACACAGCAAGTTCTTGGGTGCGAGCAGAGCCATAGCCATAGCCAGTGACCGCTTGGCTCCAATTAAACTACGGCGTCTAGGAAGCCTCGTATATTAAGAGTACAATATTACAGCGGGCTTGTTAGACAATAACACAGCAGCCGGCCTTGCTCTTCTGTTCCACGGCAGAAGGGGCCTTCTGGGCCTTTCTCTGGGTAGTGGCGGGGGTGGAGGCATTAGGAGGAGTCTGGGGCTTGGCAGGCGAAGCAGCAGCAGCAGCAGTGGCAGCCACGGGCTTGGAGTTCTTCTCAGAAGAAACATCCAGAGTCTCTTGAGGAACCACCGGGTCCACCACCTCTACGGGAGGAGGAGGAGCGTACTTCTTTTCGTTGATGTTGCGCACCAAGCCGTAGAAAGCCTCCTCCACATTGATTCTTTGCTTGGCGGAAGTCTCCAAGAACGGCGAGTTGATGGACTTGGCGAACTCCAAGCCCTCTTCGTAGGAAACCTGCCTCTCGCCCTCCAAGTCACACTTGTTGCCCACCACCAACACAGGCACGTTCTCCAGGTCCTTGACACGCTGGATCTGCTCGTAGAACAGCTGCAATTCGTCCAACGAGTTGCGCAGGTTGATGGCATACACAAGCAAGAAGCCCTCTCCGGTCCGCATGTATTGCTCCCGCATGGCCGAGTACTCCTCCTGGCCGGCAGTGTCCAAGATATCCAACATCACCTCCTCGCCGTCCACCACACAGGATTTTCTGTAGGAGTCCTCGATAGTGGGGTCGTACTCGTCAATGAAGTGGGACTGGATTAACTGGATGGTGAGGGCAGATTTACCCACACCTCCGCCTCCAACCACGACTAATTTATATTCCTTGACCATAGTAGTAAAAAAAGTAATCCGCAGCGGTAGTTCGTAAGTGCACGAAGGAAGAAGAAGCTCTGGAGCGGAGAAGCTGAAAAGGGCGCTGGGGGAAGGATGGAGTAAATAGTCGAGGGACGGATTTCAGTGACGACTTTTTCGTGCGGTGCGTACTAGTGCGCCCAAAGCAGCACCGCAGCTGCGCAGCGTTCTGAGGCCGGCAGACTGTCCGGCAGAGAGCCCGGCAGAGTGTTCGTGTCCGGCAGAGTGTTCGTGTCCTGCAGAGTACCTGTGTCCTGCAGAATACCCGTGTCCTGCTGAATGCCCATGTCCTGCCCACAGGCGAGCAGCAGCGAGCCCCCCAGAGCAGTCACCACGACATTCTACGAGCCAGACATCACGTGCCACGGGCCCTATTGCCTTTGTGGAGGGGAGATTAGACTATGGGCTTTGTTGCAAGCTTAATTTGGCTCTATTTTCCTGGTGCTCGATGCAGGGACTTGGGTAAAAAGGCCTGGCCTCTCTTTTCGGCCATTGTATAAACACCACTTTACGTTATGTACCGCACTCGCCCACCTGGTGACTAAATGGGGGAACAGCTGTAGAGAGAAACGAGAAGAAGAGAAAAGAGGGAAAAGCGAAAAAAACGAGAGTAAAAATAAAAATAGAAACGAGAGAAAAATAGGAAAGAAAAAAATAGAACCGAGTGAAAAAATAGGAAAGAAAAAAATAGAACCGAGTGAAAAAATAGGAAAGAAAAAAAGAGGAAAGAAAAAAATAGAACAGTGTGAAAAAAAATACCACCTTTAATATCACCTTAAAAATCTCCTTTAAAAAAATGCCACCTGATGATTCTGAGTTTATTACTTGGCTTTAGTATTATGGGAAACACTCAATTGGTGTTAAAGTAGCTATTGGAATAGTTTTTTGGGTTAGAGTAGGTACTGGTGACTTTACAGTGGGTATTAGAGGGGGCATAATTAGTGGTCTATGGAGAGGTTATCGGACTGGAGGGGAGGGGTTGGGGGAAAAATAAAAGCGAAAAAAGAAGAAAAAAATACGAACTGCCGGAAAATCCATCGTCTACGCAGGTTATGGTCTTACGAGACCGTTCGGTGTCACCACCATCACTGGAGTATCTGATGTTTCCGCTATTTCTCCCTGATCTCCTTCTTTTTTTTTTTTGCTTCTTTCTGCTTGGACATTGGCCTTTTTCGGCCTCCATCTTTTTGTCACCGTTCTACCCTTCCAAAGCTCTGGGGACTTGGCCACGCTGATGTGGTGTTCCATTCCTAAAATGGATATGCACGGAATTAAGAGCGCGCATACCGACGTCACCCCAACTGCTACCTAGACGAGGCACAGACCGGCAGTTGGGCGAGCGAGGCGAGCATGAGACCTTTCATGCTTCATGTGGCTGTCTGACTTTCGGGTTTGCCTTTAGTTCTTGGCTTTGGTTTCGGGCTTTCGCCTTGCTTGTTGTTTGCTTGTTGTTTGCTTGACACTTTCCTTGTGGCCTTGCGGCCGCCTCTCGACCGGTGGACGTGCAGTCTTGCTCCCGAAAAGTTGCTGTGTTTATGGTAATCCCAACCGAGTACACTTAATCTTGGACGAGCTCGTACTTGCGCTTGCCTTGGGTTTTGCATATAGCTCCTGCGCCTGACGCGGTCGAAGGCTGCCGACCTTTCATCTTCACCTGCCCGTACCTTTCTCAGTGCTCCTGCCACTGTAAGAAATGGGCCTTGCCCAAATCAAATCATCAGGCGATCTCACCCCACCTGATCACTCAAACAAAAAACACACTTAATCACCCGCACAAAAAACATGTCTTTCTGCAATCATCAAACAAAAATCATGGCTTTCTGCAATCACCCATCTAAGAATAAGCGTTGTTCAATCATAATTGAGTCCACCAATTATTCAATATTAGTTGCAATTCTCGCTGTCACCAGCCATATTCAACGATAAGTGTCCAGTAATGAGGCCAGAGCTTTGAGCGCAAACTCGAGCTGATCAACCCTTGGCTGCCCACCTGCAAGCTGATCAAGCTGATCTTCCAATTGCTATCCATCCGCAATCTAATCAACTGGCTCTGTTGAACCTGCCCCTTATCCTGACTTCTTTCGCCTTCTATTTCTTAGCCTTTTTCATCTTAGCCACACACTCGTCACAGTACCATTTGCCCTTAGGTGGGTTCTTGAACCCAATGCATGGCAAGTGGAACCATTCCCGCAGACACGTCTCGCCGTCACACCCCACCATCTCTCCAAATGAGACCTGGTTGCAGTAACAGTACGTGGGTTCTTGCCCACTGGACCCACTGTTGCTAGGTTCATCTCCTCTCTCTTGCTTGGGCTTTCCACTGGCCTTTTTCTTGTCCTTGTCACCAAACACAGGTGTACTTGTCTTTTCATTTTCCTTGCGGCGTCTTTTGTTGTTGCTTTCTGCAACCGGCGTGATATCTCTGGCATTTCCCTTGCGCTTCTTCCCGTCCTCATCCTCGTCATCTTTATTAGCCCTCTTCGCCGCGATGGCCTCTCTACGACTCTCGGATCGTTGCAGGTTCACCGTCTTGCCTGCATCCGATGCTCCCTGGGGATCCACGATGATGGCCCGGTGGTTGTAAGGACCAAGCCTCACACTCTCGGGAATCTCGTTGTTGCCTATAATCACTTTGTAGTCGTTGTTGATGCGGTACATGTGCTTGGCAATGACATCCGAAGCTACGGATGTCACATGCATCTTTTCCTCCAAGCACGGCACCACATCGTGGATCTGCTTGCGGATTCTCTGTAGCCGCTCGATTTTTGTGAGTCTAGATGGCGCATTGTCGCCTTTTTCATGGAGCGTGTCGATGTAGTTGCTGATATTGTGATTGATCACGGGAATTGACTTGATGCACTTGGCGTCGATTTCCTTGAGGAGCGTGAGATACTTGACCAAGTCAAGGGGCATGGCCTCGAACGCATCCGAGATGTCGTTGAGCCCAGGCAAGAGTTCGTTGATGTTGCTGATGTTCTGGGACTTTCTCTTGAACTGCTGGAAGTATTGGGCCGGCTTTTCTGCTCTGCTGCGGTTGACGAGCCGCTGCGACTTGGGCCGCGCTGGGAGCTCGTTGTTCATATCTCTGGAAACCTTGAGGTTGTTTTGGGGGTCTTGTGGTGTTGGGTAATCTTCTAATTTCGTGAGAAGGTGTCTTGAAGCGGTGCATAGTTAGGCTCAGATGCACCGCGGTGAGTGATAGGCGGGCCGTGCGCGGCTCAAACGCAGGGCGATGGCCACGGGCGCGTTCGAGCCACGTGACCCATCACCTCTCGACACCATCACCGTTTGCGCTGATTGCAAAATGTCACGTGATATCTAGCCACTGTCAGCAACGTCTGCCGCCCTTCAAACCGCCAATTGCAACATATAATGCGCCCATGACTGTTCATGACAGCCTTCTGACTTCTACCCACAATTCGTGTAATTCCTCCATCCTCTTGAAGCTGGCAAAGCACCCTCTGCCACTACCCCACATTTTCGCCACTGCAAGCAGCATTCCAAGCCACCAGGTTCCGAGTCCAGGGATTGCAAACCAAGCTCAGATTGACCGTTTAGGTATCTTTTGTGCAAGCTTGAAAAATTCTAAGAGCGTTCCTGTCAGAAAGCGCTCTCCTGCCCCAGCATTCCGTTGCATACCATCCCCCGGCCCTCAGCAGCGCCACAGTTTTCCAAACGAGTGTGTACGCTTAGCAACAACCATTCGGGAGAAGCCGGACCCCACTCTTTCAAACCCCATCAGTTCACACCAAACACAATATTTTCTCTTGTTTTCCTTCTCTGCATTCTCATCATGAGCTTCTCCAAATTCGGAAACGACTCGCCCCCGAACAGAGCCCTAACTCTGAAGGGCCTCAACTATATGCAGCGGATGTCACCTGTGGTGATCGAACACAACTATAGCTATGCCCGAGCCGGAAACTCGCCATCTAGTAAAACAGAGAACTCCAACTATATTTCCCACACGATGCGGCCATCCGAGTCGAACGAGTCGGACGAGGATGCTCGCTTCCTACGTTTGGCACACGAGGCGTTGGTGGCCACCTCCACGGAATCCAACCTTATCGTTGACCCGACGATCCAAGACCTCTTGGCCAGACTCCAGTATGTGCTGTCGCCGCACGGAAACCCCATAAGACGCTCAGAGGACATTCGATCCAATGAAAACGGTCAGTTAATGATTCAGAACTTTTATAAGGAATTCCCTAACTTCAGTACTGATGTTTTCAGTGATAAGGAGCCATCGCCGCAGGTCCTGCAACAACAACCCAATCAACTAGCCAACCAACTACCCAACCAAATGACACATCCTGAAGATAAGAAAAACGAAGACTGGAACTTCCTTCTTGAGGACTCGATTGATGTTCTGCAGACAAAACCGCTTGAAACCCTAGGCATGACTGTCACTGCAAAAAGAAACTTCCCCTGTAGTAATTGCAGTATGCTGTTCCGGCGGTCAAGTGACTTGAAGCGCCATGCCAAGCAACACTTGGCCATTCCTGCCAATATCTGCAGTGCGTGTGGAAAGGGTTTTGCCCGGAGAGATGCATTAAAACGGCACACGGGGACTTTGACCTGTAAGCGAAATGCTGATAAAGATCTTTATGCTCAAAACCTTGAGTATGAGCGGGAGAGGCGAAGACCCAGCGAGACCAACGACGTCGGTTGATGTTTTGACCAACAGAACAAAAGTCAAAAGATCAAAAACGGAAGAACATTGAAATATAAATTTCATTGGCGCACTAGTATTTGGGCATGATTGAATGATATTGGTATGTATTTATTGTGTGTTCATAGCGTTAATGATTTAATTGTGGCTGGTTTTCATTCTCTGTTCGAAGTTACCTGTATTCGTCACAAGTTATCTCCATTGACATGCCTCAAGGTCTCTATTCTTAGGTCTCATGGTAATATGTTGAGGGGGGGGGGGGGGGATTGTTTAAATACTACATGATGGGATACAAATAGGGGGCTTGGCAATTCTGTTTGTACCCCTGATGATACATTTCTGAAACACGAGAAACATATAAAAGGGCGTCCCCCACTGTTGTTTGGAGACCCGCACTTTTTCCAATGGTTGCAATTCCATGCTGCGATAATTCCCTGCGCCACATGCCTCGCCTCGAATGCGCAAACTACGTTATCAGACGCACACGGAAAAACGCATATGGTGCCGTTGGATAAGTGCACAGCTATTAGGATGTCTACGCTGGTACTGTTCTCAAATATACAAAAAAAAATGTACACTTGTGTCAAGAGATGTCATGATTTCGGACTATTGGATTCTTTGTTTTTGTACTTGGTGAATTATTCCTTTTGAATATATAGTTCTGGTGGTTTGGCTATCTGAGCTTGCATCTAGTTTGGATGTTACGTAGTCGGTGAAAAGAAGTTTGGATTACCACGTGAATAATCGAGAAAAATTTTAAACTGTCGAGGGGTTTATCAAGGGAATTAATCAAGAACGAAATATCGACTAAATCTCTGATTACTGGTGTCTATGCTTGATGATGAGTGACTCATTCATGAGTGATTTTCTGAATGATTACCCATGGGAAACTATGTAACAAATTACACCTATTGATGAATTGTGTTACTAGATTGAAGATTTAGACTCTATGGTTTTTTTTAATCATTGAATTTTGTGATCATCCTATGATTCAATGTTTGACTAACCTTCTGATTGCCATGAATGACCATGCTTGGTGAGTACTGCGAGCCTCGGCTTAAAGGATCAAGACCGCGTGAATGTGCTGAGGACAGGCGGAGGTGACCTCGGCTCCAAAAGAAATTCGGGCGCTGTGCGACTTTGATAGCGCATATATAAAGGCCACGGAACCCAGCACAACCAAATCCGAACCCAAATCGTGGATTGTGCCATCACCGTAACCCAAACGTTCATTAATATGTCCTCGCCAGTTCAAAGGTTACAGCAGGTGCTGCAGATCCTCGCCTCGGCCACCAGTGCCAGTGCCAGCACCAAATTCAAGATCGCCGTTATCGGCTCCGGGAACTGGGGCACCACCATCGCCAAGATCCTCGCAGAAAACACAGCTGAAAACCCCGAGCAGTTCCATCGCCAGGTGGACATGTGGGTGTTCGAAGAGAAGGTCAATGGACGTAACTTGACCGAGATCATAAACCAGGAGCACGAGAACGTGCGGTACTTGCCTGAGATCAAGCTCCCCCACAACTTGGTGGCCAACTCCAATATTGTGGAAGTGGCCAAGAGTGCAGACTTACTTGTGTTCAACTTGCCTCACCAGTTCTTGCCCAAGATCTGCGAACAGTTGAAGGGCCACGTCAAGCCCCACACGCGGGCCATCTCGTGCCTCAAGGGCTTGGAGGTTACTCCGGAAGGATGCAAGCTTTTGACTTCAGTCATTACTGAGAAGCTTGGTATCGCTTGCGGAGCTCTTTCTGGGGCGAATTTGGCGCCAGAGATCTCGCGTGGTCGGTGGTCCGAAACCACCGTGGCATACCCACTTCCAAAGGACTTCCAGGGTGAAGGAAAGGACGTGGACCATGGGCTCTTGAAGTTGGCGTTCCACAGGCCGTACTTCCACGTGCGGGTCATTGAAGATGTGGCCGGCGTATCAGTGGCCGGCGCGTTGAAGAACGTGGTGGCGTTGGCCGTGGGTTTCGTGGAAGGTCTAGGCTGGGGAGACAATGCCAAGGCCGCCATAATGAGAGTGGGATTGGTGGAGACCATCCGCTTCTCGCAAGCATTCTTCCCCGAGTCGGAGGCATCCACATTCACGCAGGAATCGGCAGGCGTTGCCGACCTCATCACCACATGTGCCGGAGGAAGAAACGTCAAGGTGGCACGGCACATGGCCGAGACAGGCGAGAGTGCAGAGGTTTCGGAGAAGAAGTTGTTGAACGGGCAGTCGTCACAAGGTATCGTGACCGCCCGCGAGGTGCACGAATTGTTGACCAACGTGCAACGTCTCGAGGAGTTTCCATTGTTCGAGACGACGTACCAGATCATTGCCGGGAACGAAAAGATCGAGAACTTCCCCAAGTTGCTAGAGAGAGACTAGCTTATTTATTATAGATAGACATGCACATTACTAGATCTCAATGCACCCATAATCAGAGAAATGTCTTCAGCTCCATGATATCGGCAGACTAGGCCATGGGCAATGTCTATGCCACTATCTACTGCCTACTACCAACACTTCAGTATCTGTTCCTATATCCTACCACTACTACTGCCACCACCTACACCATTGTTCACTTAATCCGGTATACACGTGAGATACTGATATACGTGAGATACCGGGATTGATACTGGGACAAAATCTATTGTATCATAAAGTGAGATACTAAGAGAATAGTTGATGGAGGTTTAAATATAGTACTTCAGGGTATGCTTCAGGATATGCTTCAGGGTATGCTTCAGGATATGCTTCAGGGTATGCTACAGAAGATAGTGCTTCATTATATGTACTTCAGAATATGTACTTCAGAATGTAGTATGATAGTATGGTATCGTTTGTTCTACGATGTATACTGTTTACTCTATCCACTGTTTGCTATCAAACCACCGGAGAGCTACTGACTTGGTTGAACATATGTGAATGGAGCTATAAAGTAGATAAGGGTAGTTCAAGTCTTGGACTAAGTACATCGTACCATCCTATCCAGTAGTAGAACTACTACTACTACTACTACTACTACTACTACTACTACTCTACTACTACTACTACTACTACTCTACTACTACTACTACTACTACTACTACTACTACTACTACTACTACTCTACTACTACTACTACTACTACTACTACTACTACTACATACTGTCCGACCAAACCATGCCTTCCATCATAAACTAGAGTCACCCTTGAGTCAGAGAATACACTGGCCTTTGGCCAACGAACAGCTATCTACCAACTACATCTACACTTATATTGCCATCGATGTGAGTAGCAGTCAGTAATAATTGAGAATAAACGAACTGCTACGTATCGTATGCTGGATCATAATCAAGAAGGCCATATATAGAAGCATGCAAGGTTTGAAATAGTCAAGAAACGATTGTGACATTGTAGCTTTCTTGATGACGATGAGTGTTCGTAGATGAAGCAAAGGGTCACAGTCGGCATAGTTTACATGACTGATCGCATCATAAATGTTCCGTAAAACCTGAAGTGTTGCTGATGACACTAGGACTATGGTTCCCATGTTTAAATGCCATTCTCTGGATCCCATAGTCCATAGGACCCTGGGTACCATTGTAGTTAGAGACTCTCGTCACCAGAGATGGTAGCCAGCACAGTCCTTTTGAGGATGAGGATTAGGGTTCAGACGAGTTAATCACAAAGTACCAATGAGGAAAGTCAATTTCGAGGCAGTTTAGTCTCTAGTCTCTAGTCTCTAATCTCTAGTCTCTAGTCTCTAATCTCTAGTCTCTAATCTCTAGTCTCTACTCTCTACTATCTACTCTCTACTCTACCCTCTACTCTCTACCCACTCGCCATTATGATAGTGTACTGCTTAAACTGACTACAATCTATATACTTTCTAAAGACACGTCCCGGTTTGTTGGCTACTATAAGCTCTATTCTATTGGTGACCAAAAACCTAATGACTGGTCAAATCCAAAGTAAATGGCTTTACAGAAAAAATTCTTCTACGACAGATGAGATTCCAATATCAAAACCTTACCCAGAAAAATCGGGCTCCAGCCATGACACTACACCAAACTATCTCACTCTTTCTGGTACCACTTAGAATGCTAGAGTGTTATTCCTTCTCTGGCTGACCTTTATAGTGAACCAGTTCGTATACTTTTTATTGTTCTTGAACCTTAGTAATACAGCACGAGAGTATTATGGAAATGATTATCACCAATGTTGCTAATGCCGACCAATTGGCCAAACTTGGAACCAAAGGCTCACCAGGTGCACTAGTTCGGTGTAGAAATTACAATTTGGCTTCTAGTGTATGGTGTAGTAGAGCATAGTCTTTCATAACATTATGGTATAGTATAGTGTATGCATTTATTCAAATTATCGTGTTTTTTTTTGCTTGAACACATTCTTTGGGTATTGAAGGGAATTCCAGGAATATCACAAACCATGGGTGCTGCGCACATGGAGCCATACACCAAGGAGCCAGGAAAATTTGAAAACATTGTTTCTTTCGAAAAAAAGCACAGTTTAGAAAATCCAAGGCAATATCTGCCAAGACTAAAACCCCTAATTTGTAGCTTTGTCAATTGCCCATGCCCCACTGACTGATTTAGGTCTCAGTGGCCTGTATACACCCCATGCATGAACCCTCTGGTTTCGGAAAATATACCATATTGAACCTGGGGTAAAATGAAAGGCTATTGTATACACTTGGAATGTTCCCAACGAGAATTTACTGGGGTCATAGTTATACACGGGATGTTCTGCATTAAGCTTTGGACAATGACGTCTTGTGCGGTGAACACTAGCATTCCACACGGCACACGTGAAGCTAGATTTTGAACAATTGAGCATTCCCGAATGACCAATAATTGGTCTCTAGCCCTGGTACACTATACTGTATAACTACTATATATTAATTATAGTCACAGTCTTCAGTGTGCAGTACCGTACAGTCTAGAGTAATTAGCAGTCTCTTCAGCAGCTTCATTCAAAAGTCTTTTGTACAATACAGTTCTCCCGGTTTCCGGGCTGAGTAAGGTTCGGAGAGAATGTATGTAATAGTAATTAATTTGTAGTATGACTCATGTATAGTGCCCCTAGCTCTGAAGTGTACTCGTGTCTGTACAGACAATCATCTCCATCAGTCCATTAGTGTCTTCTACTCTGTGGTTATTGCCATTACACACCACCAGAAATTATCATACTTCCTACGGATGATCCATCTGGCAGAATTAAGTGGAGAGTGCATTAAGAGACATTTACATTCTAACACGTAGTCAGTGATTGTCAGTTTAGTTAGTGGTAGGTATAGCAGTGAATAGTCTAAAGTAGTGGGAGTATAGAGTAGTGTATAGAGTAGTGTATAGAGTAGAGTATAGCAGTGAATAGTCTAAAGTAGTGGGAGTATAGAGTAGTGTATAGAGTATAGAGTAGCGTATAGAGTAGAGTACAGAGTAGTGTATAGAGTAGAGTACAGAGTAGAGTATAGAGTAGAGTATAGAGTAGTGTACAGAGTAGAGAGTAGAGAGTACAGAGTATAGGGAGGGACTAGTATAGAACTCTTGGCAATAATACAAGTTCTCACTTCGAGTACGTGGTATGACTACCAATGTCTTGGTGACTCGGCCTTAATGAACACTCATCAATGACCAAGACACTTTTAAAACATTCTAAGGTTTTAAATGCAGGTATCCAAGGAAGGAAACCATACCATTTACAGGCTCATACAAGTTCACGGAAGTTTAATCCCAAAAGAGCCAAAACTTGTGGTGGTTATGAGCCCTGCACTTGATTTTCCCCCAACAGTACCCACTACTCGACCAAGCAATCGTACTTAATGTGCAGATGTCTTTCTTGCTTAGTAAAGTGCTAATATTTACCTGATCTGGCGATTAAAACAAAGACAGCCAAGCAGACACACTACACTACTACACTAACTACACTAACTACACTAACTACACTAACTACACTAACTACACTAACTACACTAACTACACTACTACACTAACCTATCTATGTGTGGGAGTGGATTTTTTCAGCGTTTTATAGGTCTTGTGATTTATTCTAAGCTCGAACTTTGTTTGATATTGGTGTAACACTAGACGGTAAAAGCTAGACTTCCACCTTGAAACAGTGCATTGAGAATTAGTTAACTCGTTTTATTTGACCACTACATTTTCCTTAGTATTTCAACTACTCTTGATTCGGTGCCTACTGTAGAACTGGGAGCTAGTACCATCTGAGCAGCCCATACTCAGATACACAGCCTGATGCCTACGCTATTTCTTCTCTAAACACCTTGCAAATGCACACCAGCCAAGCTAGTATACAAGGGAGAATACGTTTTGTCAACAACAATTTCCAGCTTCCCAATCTCGGCCAAGACTCCAGAACCACACAGCGGCGCATCGACTCGGGCGTTGTGTACAGTGAAGATTCTATAAAAAACTGTCTATGAAAGACGGTTCTATGAAAGACGGTTCTATGAAAGATTCAAACTTACCCAAGTTAATGCTTATTATAATGTGGGATAGGAGTAGCCCTGGGTCATTCCGAGGCTTTCTGAGTGTTGACTGTAATGCTTTTAAAGATGACTGCTGTGCTTGTAAAGGCATTAGATACGGACTGTACTTGGTGCCTAGCGATTTGTCTATTTCGGTGGGGTAGGGTGGAGAGTAAAGGTTGTATGTGTTGGTGTAATACTTCTGTTAGTATATTACTTCTGTTAGTATATTACTTCTGTTAGTATATTACTCCTGTTAGTATATTACTTCTGTTAGTATATTACTTCTGTTAGTATATTGACTGTTACTAATGTTACTTTTTGAATGATCTGATCTGGTCAGCTCTCTATCACTGGCTGTGCCCACAAGCCTATCTCACAATGCTGTAGATTCCATCAATGATGTACACTGTCCACCAATCTTATGATTTTGGGAAGACTATTGAGGCTTAGACCGTAGACTGTAGACTGGAGACTGTAGACTGTAGACTGTAGACTGTAGACTGTAGACTGTAGACTGTAGACTGTAGACTGGAGACTGTAGACTGTAGACTGTAGACTGTAGACTGTAGACTGTAGACTGTAGACTGGACTATTTCCAACTAGCATACTTCTGACTGAACTATTTCTGACTGTTTTCTGACTGTTCTTGGGTCTGGTCGGGTTTAGGCTTCTTGGCCTTGTATTTGACCAAGAACTTGTCCATCCACTCGCCGCAAAAAACCTTGAGCTTCTTCACTTTAGCCATGTCCAACTCCTTGGGTGGCAAGTTGTTCTCTTTCTTGGCCTCTTTGGCTGCAAGCACCTTGACCAACTCGCGGGCACAGCCCTTGAGATGATCGTGCCCGATTTCCGCCTCGTGTTTTTTGATAAGGTTGGGCACGTGTCGGGCAAGAGTCTTTGTCCATAAGAATTCAGGGGAGACCTGAGTTTTCTTATCCTTTTCGGTTCGGCTGGCTAACTCCTTGCGCCGCCTCCGCTCCTTTAGCTTGGCTAGACGCTCGGACTTAGCCTGCTCTTCAAGCCGCTTCTTCTCCTCCACGTCCAGCTGTGCCTGAGCAATGAGGCTCTGGAGCATCTTTTCTTTTTCTCGCACCTCGTTGAACTGCTCCTCCTTTTGCTTTCGGAGGAGATCCTCGTGCTTTTTGGCGAAATTATCCTCGTGTTTCTTTCCGTAGCCATCTTTGGCATGATTGTCTTTTGTGTGGCCGTCTTTGCGGTGGCCGTCCTTTTTATCTTTCCCATGACCATCTTTACCCTCTTTTCCTGAAGACCGTGCTTCTCGCTTGGGCTTCTTCTCCTGCTGCAGTCTGGGGCCCTTGGGCAAGTCCGTGGGCTTCTCCCACTTGGAAATACCCATGACTTTGTTGTAGTAATAGTAGGTGTTGGAGCTGGGGTCCAACGCCTTCTGCCATCCTTCTGGCAATGTCTCATCTTCGGGCGCTTCTTCTGTTCGTATAGGCAGCTCGGACCGAGGGTTACGCCCATAGAGTGGAGACTGCACACTGGCGTCTTCTCTGGCGGAAACGTTCTTTGGGATGCGGTACGCCATCTGTAGCTTGCTCCACTCGTCCAAGAGCTCCTTGGCCAAGCGGTGGATCTGCTCGTTCTTCAGTGTCTCCACTATCTCCTGCACCACGCTCTCGATCTGCGACAGCTCGATCTTGTTCCTGGTCATGGACGGCCAGCGACGCAAAGTCAGTAGGATCTTGACCACAAGCGGCTCGTTGGCGTTGTTCTCCTTCATCACCCGCGACAATGTCTTGTAGCCGTGGAACTTGACTATGAGCGAGTTGATGCGTGGGTCTTCGGTCAAGTACACCCTCTCCACCAACTTTTGTACTATGGTAGGCTCCTCGGCCTTCATCAAAGCACTCATGGCCCGCGTCACGTCTGTATCAGTTAAGGAAGAGACCTCGATGGACTGCACAAACTCCTCGTTGACCACTGCTTCCGGGTCATGGTTTTTCGCCAGTTTCTTGTTCTGCTTCAACCACGCCCGCTCCTGCTGGCGTGTGACGCCCAAAGCTTCCGAAAGCCCATCGGGGAGAAGAAGAGCTGCATCCGTCTGGGTTTTTCCTCCCATCCACCCGAGACAATTGGAGGCCCCACAGTAGCACGGCTGCAGCTGAGCCCCGTACCGGTCCACGTTATAGTCGAAGGTGATCTCCTCTCCCTGCAAGATCTCACGCTTGGCGAAAATACCCATTCTGAGACGGTCGCCCACCACCCATTTATCCACATAGGCATTGGGCGAGCACGAGTGGTTGCAGAAGCGAGCCAAGCAACCCTTTTCCGTAGCATCGATGAAGGCATCTTTGGTGAGCATCATGAAGTAGAAGTGGCGGAGCTTGCGAGCATCGTAGTCCACCATTCGGCGGCGAAACGTGGCCTCATCTATGATCTCGCCCACGTACTCATATATAAACAGCTGCTCAGCAATGGTCTGCTGGGCCACCAAGCCGTAGCCCTTCTTCTCCGTCTGGATCACCTTGACTTCACAATATTGGCGTTTCTGGAATCGCTGGTTCTGGCAGTCGTTGCCACATAAACACCCTCCGTTGGTGCACTCCACCGACGTCACGCGGTTGATACAATTACTATCTTCGCCACACGCAAGGTTGGCGCCTCTGGCCTCGTCCCAGTCTTCGGGACAATCACATGTCATGGTCTCTTTCTGGCCCGAACTGCCCAAACTCTTATTGCTATACGTGCACTCTGCGAGCGGGGTGAATTTGCTGCATGCCTCCGCCGTTTTATCGGGAGCATCAATGAATAGCTCTGGTTTTCCTGGCATAGTGATGTAGTCTTGATTAGTTGTTGTAATTGTAGTTGACTTAGTTGATTGTAGTTCTTGCTCTTGTTTTAGTTGTTGTCGTTCTTCTCTGCAGCTCTTGTTCTTGTTCTGCTGTAGTTGTGGTAGCTGTAGATGTGGATGGCGATGGGCCGTTTGGGGGAACTTATTGTAATAGAACGGGGGAGATGGTCGAACGTATTGTGATAGAACGTGGTAGATGGTGAATCGTTTGGTAGATGAGGGTGTGGATGCTGGAGGCTCTCTTAAGACCTGAAAATAGCTGGGTGTGCAGAAGACGGATCCGCTTCAAAAGATGGTGTGCTATGGACGGGCCCTTTGGTTCAGGCGGAAGTGTGTTGCCTGCTGGAAGGTTTTTTCTTGTTCTTTCGCTTGTTTGGCCTTTTTTCGTGCCGCGCTTGGGGTCCCAAAAATCTCGCTGCTGTGCACTGGCTGGCTCCATCTAACAATGGTCTCGCTGAATGCGTCGGCACCACTAAAAAAGGTGACTCTTGTAGACCACAGCATCTGGCACATTTTCTTTTCCTCCCCACTCATCTTTTTTCCTTTCCCTTTATCTGAACTTGTCATATTACTCCGCAACCACTGCACTCGGCCACAGGAATGAGTCCACGGTAATTGGTCCACAGTAGTCCATGTAGACCATAGTAGACCATCGTTAGAATGGAAAGTGTGGTGAGGTCTTGACTGGAGATCCTGGACTATAGGAACAAGAACGTAAAAACAGATTTGACTCGGACCTGGCCTAGAAATACTGGTCTGGCAAAGTGCTTCACAATCTGTGGTTCACTTGGTCACTCACTGCTCCACTCCTGGTATTCATAAGTGAATGGCACGCTGTTAATAGGAAGAAATCCAGAACAGCAAAACAGCAAAACAGCAAAACAGCAAAACAGCAAAACAGCAAAACAGCAAAACAGCAAAACAGCAAAACAGCAGAATAGCCAGAAAAACAGATTGGACTGGCTAGCTGGCTACTTCAGACTGGAGACTGGGGACTATGGACTGGTCCAGAATAAATGCACTGGTTAGACTGGGGTGGAATGTGACATTATGATGCAAGCTGACTCTTCAGATGCTCATTATAGACTTAGTTAGAATGGACATAGTCCAATCGTTCAGATTGTCTCTCACGAGTCCACTCAGCAGTCACTTGGATAGTCCACACATATGGTTCATTTCAGGGTGTCTCTAACTTTTAGACCGTAAAGTCACCTTCAGACCCAGACTCAGACTCAGACTCAGACTCAAATTTAAGTCTCAACACATTATAACCATTTAGATACTCACTCAGAATTCACTCAATGATATTCCATTCACTTTACCCCCTGAGATAGTTCACTTTAGGTAGTTCACTAATGCACTTCAATCAGGCCTTACTCCATCCAATAAGCATATTATTTCCATTCAAACTGGAACTTACCAAACTGGAACTTCACAAAACAGGATTGTTCACATTGTATTTTCACAGTAGTTTCATTCAGACTGTAAGTTCATCGAGACTGTCACCTCACAGTCACTCTTAACTAGTAGATTGTCGGATTATCAGACCATCAGACCATCGAAACACCTGAACATCTGACTCTGACTCACTCACAAGCCTGAGTTTTAAAACCCTTACTTCACTGAGACTGCACAGTGAAACGGCACATTGGACTTTGACTCTACCACCCTGACTAACCTGATGGGATAATACCTGCATCCAGTAGCTCCGTATTGCTCTTCATGCTATTGTCAATTCCACCTTTATGCTGTCAACTCAAATTTTGACCGCTAACCTTGTTGTTCCCACCACTAAACCAAATAGCCTCGAATTCAGACTGAAGGGAATGTACTGGACCTTGAACCCTAACCCTAACGGTGGACCTAAAGGACCTCTAACTTCATTAGCTGTAAATTGCTCATTAACTCTATTTTCTCCATTCGAACTGTGTCCTTGACACTCTCCATTCTCTGTCTGTTCTTCTCCATTATTGATTCTTCCCCTACTCAAGGATTTCACTGACGGAATTATAAAACATGCGATCGAGATTATCCCGACACCCCTCTGAAGACTCACTGCTGTTATTGATCAAGGAGACAATCTCCGTGAGCTTTTCAAGCTTCGCGTCCATGTCACTGATTGCCTTCTTGTTGCCGGAATTCTTGTAGGGCGTGAAGACCTTCTTGATAGTGGTCCTGTATGCATTGGGACTGGACTTGCGCTCTTTGTTGGCGTACCCTTGGTCCACACCACTGAAGTACGATGTTACCGGCGACCCCGATACCTTGTTCACGTGCACGTTGACGGGCGGTGTAAGGTTGCCCTTAGGGGAAATGGCATCGCCCGGGCCTCCCACGCTCAACTCAATGAGCTTGATTTCTCGGGCCCGGAGACTCACAAACACTGTAGTGGACGTAACCTGCGCCTTGCCACAGTTGTTGTGGTGGAACAATAAGTCGTTTTTCATGGCACTGATCACCTGGTTCTCGAGCCGGGGGTTGGCAGGGCACGACTGCATGATGTACTCGGGTCGGAACGCATCCACGAATGCCACGTTGGGGTTGAGCACCACGTTGCGCTGTGGTTTCTGGAGGAGCTCTTTAGAAACTCCTCCATTGCTTGGATTAGTGTTTGTGTTGATCCGTATCGTCTGCCCATCCTGCACCCAATGCGTCTTCTTAGACATGATGTTGGCCAACTTCAGCTTGATCAACTCCGCATTCTTCTCCTTCTTCCCACCGTCGCCTTGATTGGGCAAGTATATGGACGACTTGGTTCTGTCAATATTGACGCTGGGAAGCGTTTCACCTCCACTGCTTTTGATCAAGAGTTTATCGTCAGAAAGAGCACATTTCTGTGGTTTTCTTCCAGGCGATGCTGACCTCAGAAGCTGCGTTGTGTCTTCCCATATGGGCTCGTCGTATTCAAACGCAGGAGAGGGGGATTTTGCCGAAACCATAAACGACTTTTCCGAAAGAACATCATGGGATAAGGCTCCATCCATGGAATCAAAGTTGTAGCCGGGCATAGCAGGTTTGTTGGCGCCCACGAGAGAGCCTCGCCATTTTTCCATGAAACTGGAACCTAGCTTCGAGAGAGAGTAGTTCGAAGCACTGGACGATAACGACGAATTGAGCGACGATGAGAGATATGCAATGGAGGTTGAATTGTTGAGTCTTTGAGACGAGGGAATCTGTCTTGCAGCAGTAGCATTGACGTCTTCAGCGGAACCTTTTTGTTCACTAAAGGAAACACTGGCCATGGATTTTGTGGGGACTTCCCAACCCAGTTTGGAGGAGACTGATAAACTGGCACTGTCGGAACGGTCAGGCAGAAAACGTGACTTTATGGGTATAGGCTTAGCGAAAGGAGCCTGTGGTTCTCTTGGAGACTGGGGACTGACATTGTGTGGAGAATTGGATTGAGTAGATCCAGGATTTGATCCAGGTATAGAACCGGGGTTGGATCCATTAGATGCAATAGTCCCAGGGCTGGATTCACGGTTAGATCCAGTAGTAGATGCAATAGTCCCAGGACTGGCTTTGATAGATGTAATGGTGGCCCCAGTATTAGCTCTGCTGGGTCTGGTAGGACTGGATACAGTGTCTTGTTGGCACAGGTCACGGACTTCTTGTTCGGAGATGGTGATTTTTTTGGCGGTAGTCTTGACGTCAGTCTCCGAACAAAACTGGACATTGGGTATCACTCCGCTCAAGATGAAGATGAGCTTTTTCGCCACCACCGAGTTGCTGGTCATGATGACTATTCGGGCCACGTGTTTGGGTGTGGAGGCCACCGAGTCCGAGGTATAAGGCTCCTCGTTGAGCTGGTCCCGCAACGGCATGATAAGCGCTAGAAGACTGGCCAAAAACGTACTTGAGGTGGACGTCTTGTCGGCCCACGCATTGTGCATGGAATGGGCCAGACTGTTGGAGATCTGAGGGTGAATGCTTGAGAAACTGGAACCTCCGTTGAAGTGAAAGTTGGAGATGTTGCGGCCATCCTTGAACTCAAGCCAGTTGATGACCTCGAGCGCCCAATTGACAATCTTAGACTTATACTCCAATCTCTGTGTCTGCAAAGCATAAGCCATGACCGAGTTGATGTTGAGAATCCTGGGGGAGTTCACACTGTGGCACACCAAGCGTATAAGTTTCTGGAGCAGCAGAGAGAGCTCGTACTCCATCTGTAAAAACCCTTTTGGAAGCAGCACCCGCCGGTTGTTGATGTAGGGACAGATATTGTGGACGGTGGCTGTTTTCAATGCCTGAAGAAGCTTCCTGGTCACAAGTGTCTGTAGCACAATGAGGTGGTGAGATATGGCGGTCCAAAAAGGACCAATCACGTCCTCTACTGATTGAGTGGAATCCTCCAAGGGAATAATGATGCCAATGGAGAACCGGGAGTTGAAGCTGGCTTTGGTGGGTAAGTCAAATGAGCCCGGAGACTTGCAAAAAGCATCAGAGCACATCTCTTTGATAGGTAGAACCGGTTGTGGGTTCCAGTCGCCCTCCGCGGCCTCGGATTCCGGGTTAAACGACACGCAATCGGAAATCAGAAACAAATTGGAGATCAACACGCAGCGGTAAGAGCTGAAATGCGGAAGAAGGTGGATTTTGGTGGCCATATTTCGCTCGTTCGACGGTAAGCCCCTCCCGAACATGTAATCGTTCAAATCATTAATGTTATGCAAAGATTTGGGGGTTGTAGGCGACGTAGGCGTGGTGTGCAGTGGAGGGAGCCTCAGGGACCCGGAGAAGCCCACGTTTTGCTCCAGAAGAACAGAATTCACTCCACTAGCTACTGGAGACGCCATAGCGCCACCCACAGGCGTGGTTCTACCGGAATTGACCTGTTCCCGTGCCATAGACGCAGTCTGAGTACCTTCCAGAGAAGAATCGTAAAGTACCTGTTTGGAACGCAAATTTCCCCCATCTTGTGACACCACGAGCCGGAACTTCAGGCTATTGAAGGCAACGGGGTTCATGGAGAAGTCCAGGTTCCCATACAAGATCTCCCGGGTGTAGGAGTCCTCAAAGGAGTTGATGGGCCGGGGAAGATCGCCATTTTGGGACGCCAGGTGCTCCGAAACCTGCGGATTGTGCCCGACGTTCTGGAGTGACTTCAGTTTGAAAAGTTTTCCCAACATTGGCGCTTAGCGGCGATTCATGGCCGAGCAGAATATAAGGGGAGGCGTAGGGGGGGAGAAGTTGGGTTAAAATTGGGCTTTTTTGGAGCAGAAAAAGACTGCACAGTATGCTATTTTCTGCAAGAAAGTGTCTATTCTGCAGTAAAGCTAAATAAGGCTCTTGTGTGCCTCGTTTGGGTGGGATTTGGAAGGAGTGGTTGGTGCTGTAAAGTAAAGGCGGGAGGTGCTGCGTAGCCAAGTAGGATGTGTGCGTGCGTCGAGACTGCACATAAGATGCTACTAAATGGACATCCATACACCAGCATAATCAAAAATCGTCCAATCAACCAATTCATTCTACACAAAGAATAAATGTTTTGGGGTTGAAGTTGTCATTATTTTGGCAGTCATATGACAGTTATGTGCGACGACCTTGTGCTTTTCAACAATCAACTTTTGTTCTAAATATATCATTTCAGACCCTTTTGCATTTCTAGTTCGGACCCTGCATACCAGATTCTGTAAGACTGTCCAATTCTGCCCAATCTGTCAGACAACATTTATCGAACAAGATTTTTTTCAGACAGAAATGTCCATTGTCCTATCTATCAGAGAGAATTCGGGTCTGCTCACTTCAACGCAAACTCGATGGCGTTCAACAAAACGTCGGCATGTTTCTCCTCAAACACAAGAGTAGGTCTCAACCGAATAGACTGCTCTCCACATCCGCCAATGTTCACGCCCGCAGAACGCATCTTCAACAAGAACTCATTCCGTGCTGCAGGGGTGGGAAGGTCCCATGCAATGTAGGTACCAAACCCTTCTCCACGCAAGTTGGTCACCCGAGGGTGCAGGGCAAAAAGCGTCTTCAAGTTTTCGTATAAGGAGGCACCCACCTGGGCGGTTTTGGCCACGAGCCCGTTCTTTTCGATCTCCTGGTAGATGCTGCGGGCCAAGATGGCCTTGGATGGGTCTCCACACCAGGTGTTGAACTGTCTAAAGGCTTGTTTAGGCTGCAAGTTCTCGTTGCTAAAGTAGAAGCCTGCGGCCTGGAACTTCTTGCTGAAGGTCACAATATCGGGAGGAGAACTCAAGTTCCAGTGCTCATGGGCCCAGAACTTTCCGGTGGCTCCTACACCGGTCTGAACCTCATCCACGATCATAAGAATCTCGTGTTTTTGAGTGATGTCTCTCAAAGACTGGAAGAAGTGGCTAGAGGCATGGTTATCTCCACCCTCCGACTGCACGGGCTCCACAATGATGGCTGCAATGGTATGGGGAGGATAAGATGAAATGACCTCTTCAAAGCGGGCCAAGCAACGGTTCTCCTCATCGGCATTATCCTTGGCATGCTCGCTCAAAGGGTATTTCAAAGTGGGGAAAGGAGCCACAGGCCACTTGAACGCAGGAATGTCGAGCTTATGGATGGCCTTGGACCGAGTAGCAGACAAGGAGCCAAAAAGACGACCATGGAACGACTTTTCAAACGACAAAATCACCCGTTCTGGAGACCCAGGTGGCTGGTTGAGCATAGTGGACGAGAGTTCCTCATCGGAGAAGTCCAAAGAGCCCCGCTGCTTGGCAGCCTGGTACATGAACGCAGCCTTGAAGGCAGTTTCGTTGGCACACGAGCCCGAAAGGGCAGTCCACACCTTATCGAGACCTGGAGGAGCAGCAGCCAAGATTCCGTCCTTCAAAATCTGGGAGTAGTCTGCCTGGGGAAAACACGCCAAAGCAGGCCGGTTGATGATGGCACTGGCCATGGCCGGAGACTGGGCGGCCGCCAAGAGGGATGGGTTGTTGTAGCCCAACGGAATGGAGGAGATCTGGCAGTAGACGTCCAAAAGCTGGTTACCATCACAGTCGGAAATATAATTTCCCACCGAGTTGTAGTAGTCGGTGACGAAGTACGAGGCCCGATTGTCGAAAACCTCGCCCAAGGAATTGTTGAGAGACACGGATTTTGGCCCAGGCACCGACTCGGTCACAAGGTTAGGAGCACTGGGCTCGTGGGGGAAGTAATTTGCAGCACTCGAGTAACATCTAACAACCCCACAGGGTCTGGCCGCAGATCTGGCGGCAGTTCTAAGCATTCTGGGTAACAATAAGCGAGCAGAAGCGTCTCGAGAATTCCAACCTATGGTCAATTAAAAGGGGCAGGAATAAGCGTGCAGAAGAAAAGAATGGAGCGGCACGACGGGGGTGCACTTGGCAGGCTTTATATAGTGGAGGCCGCCCGAGGGAAGTCGAGCCCCAGCGTCCGCCGCACGCCCAATCGGGTAAGCAGATACGAAATTGCGGGAGTGCGATTCCTACGCCTGGGGTGTGGTGCGATTCCACGCCTTTTCTGGGGTGTAGTGCGTGGAGGCGCGAGTGGGTGCGAAAAATGGATGCGAAATGAGTCCCCTCTTGGTTCATCTCCCCTCTTGGTTCATCTCCCCTCTAATACACCTTAAGATCCACACAGGAGTTTTTCCACCAATAATGAGTCCATAGACCAGGATGCCTCCAGATGGAATCGAAGATTTCGTTGGTAATCAATGGCAATCGCGTTGTAGTGGGAGCTGATGGAAAACAATCACAACGTAGTAGGTTTGAAATTCCTCTCCAGACACTGCCAAGGCCAAGCCAATGAAACGGCTGATTAAAACGGCTGATTAAAACGGAATGGATGGATGGGAATTGTCAGCGGTACTGCTCTTTCTCGCAGTTTTCAACGAGTTCATTCAACACTCCCTTGTCTGGTGACCGTGGGCATGGCAGAAGGCCTTGTAACTATTGGGTAACAGCAAGAATGCTTGGGTGGAAAGAGTGGGGAGAGGTCTAGCCGCCCGTTCGGTTTCCTGTCAGGCTTTCAAGGCTTCAGAAAATCTGTTCACCTCCTCTTTGACAGTGGGTAAAGCACGGCAGAGAGCCACATCTTCTTCCACTCCATATCCATATCCACATTATGATAAAGTGAAATAACTCACATTCACAAGGAGTATCACAACACACAGAAATAACCAAGCCCAAATTTTCTCATGTCCATCCACATCCATATCCTATCAAATATGAAACAATCCAGCCATATCAGGTAACATATACCTTTTCTTTAACCCACTCCATACTTTATATCCACTATTCCAGCTCTCATGCCAATCCATCCAAATACCATGTTCCCTATTCCATATTTCTTTTCCATAAAACACAAGACACGATCCACAAGACATGAACCATATAGAAAGATATATCTTTGAATTCAATTCAATGCACTCCACAATTCCAGTTCTCGGTACATATTCCTCACTTCTTATCCCTTGAAATCTCACAGTTCATGATCCTTGCCCAATCCATATAACATATAGCATAATGCGTAGCCCATAATCCATTCCTATTCCTTCTTCCAATCCTTAGTCCAATTTATAATCCAAACCTTATTGCAAACCTTCATCCAATGCATGAACCGTAATCATAAATCATTAGTCGATGCATGAATCCTTTAGTAAACATAGCAGTAGAGGAGTTCAAGTCTTTCTCCGAGTAAATTATATTGACTATCGCTCCAGTATCCATCGAAGTGTGCTGCCAGATTTCCCCGTGACTTACCCAATGTCCAAATGTCCAAGTATCAAAAAACCCTGCTGTCCTGTTGTCTTGGTGTTCACAGAGACTTCCTCAAGGCTCAGAGACTCAAAGACTTCTCCAAGGCTCAGAGACTCAAAGACTTCTCCAAGGCTCAGAGACTCAAAGACTCAATAAGACCGTCTCCAGAAGACTGGTTAGAAGATTATTGCAGAGGAGATCATTGCCTTGTAAAAACTTTCCAGAATTTTTCGAAACCTTTTCCACTCTCCCCAGTCTAATGTCAGTAGTGACTTATGAAGCCCACATCATTCTCTTATATTGCCTCAAAAGCTATCCTCGTCTGGTAATACTATCGCTAGTCAATGCCAGTATGGCAGGCGTATGACACCCGTACCAACAGTGGTAAGCTGTAACGACAGCACTTACCAGTATTCACACCAACATAGTAGAATTAGATTTAGTGGAGCCAACATAGTAGAGACTGTAATAGCACCAGCAATGGCAGCAGCTAAAAACAGCAATTCCACCAGAATATGGCACTATGGCTTACCACCGGTAAGTAGTAGCAAGACAGCAATGACAGCAGCAATGACAGCAATGACACTGAATAGACGTAAAAAGACCAGTAACGACAGTGTCATAACAGACTTTAACAGTAGTAGACTAATGGTGCCACCAATATAGTAGTAGTCAGACTAGTAGTGACACGTTCACCACCAATAATGGCACTTCTATGACCCCAGTACCACCCATAATAACAGTGGCGGCAGCACTAATGAGACTGAAAAGCAGTAGTAACAGTAGGAATGTCACCAGAATATCCGTAGCAAGACTGCAAGGACGCCAAAATGGTAGTAGACTAGTGGCAGTAGTAATGCCACCAGTATAGTAGTGCCACCACTTAAAGGAGTATACTTCAATGACAGCAGAAGCTGTAAAACATTATTGACCGTTGTAGTGACAGACTGTAATGACAGACTGTAATGACAGTAGGGTAGTCGACTAGGAACAGTGACAGCATGGAAGTGCGCGGTGTAGCCGATCCTTGGTGCTATAATTAGATAATCAGCGCTGCTAAAATGACGATCAGTTTCTCGCCACCTCATTGTGGTCACCATACATCACCATTGTTCCTCCACCCACCGCATTCCAAACCACATTCCGATCCACACCAAAAAGTATATGCGTAAATATAAATGGAAATATAATTTCAAACACAAACGGAATCCAAACACAATCCAAACACAATTCAAACACAATTCAAACACAATCCAAACACAATCCAAACACAATTCAAACACAATTCAAACACACACACAGTACAAACACAAACACAAATGAAAGTACAAATCCACCTCGTACCCATCGCCAAAGGTCGTCAATCTTCTAGTGTATGTGATGATGTATGTGTCTTGGCGAAAACCTGTCCCGAGCTCTGTAGCTCTCCATTATAGTAACTAGATTCCTTCATCGCAGTTCACAAAAGGTAATGAAACAAACCTGCACATTCAAACCCCCTCTATGCTCATACTTGGCTGAATCTTCCGCTACCCTAACAAAAACCGAGTACCTGGATACTGGGGCGGATTTATATACTCCAACGAGGGCTGCAAAAATGAGGCGGGGAGGCACATGCCGCGAGCGCCGCTGTAGCCATGGGTGCAGTCCGCCGCTACTCCAACCCTCGACGTCCACCCACGCAGCGTTGCTGTTGAAACCCTTTCGTTGCCTTCCGCTGCACTCCACCGCTGCATATCTGAAACAAGCATCTGAAACATTGCGCCCTCAGCCATTGTTATATAAAGCAGACCTCGCTCCCAGAATTGCAACTACCACCAATTCACAATTCACAAGAGCACCACATCAGTAAGTCACGAAACAGCAAGTCACTAAGCCAGCAAGTGCCTAAGACAGCACACTATAGCATATTACAAGAGTATCATCAGCAAGAAAAGATCTACAGCTCTACAGACAAGATCACGGCCACAAGATCACGACCACAAGATCACGACCACAAGATCACGACCACAAGATCACGACCACAAGATCACGACCACAAGATTACGACCACAAGATCAACCCGACCACTTACAACAACAAGCTGAAAATGGAGGTCAAGAAGATATTCAACAAAATCTCCGGCCAGCCGGAATCCTACAACCGCAAAACAAACTACACGTTTGGCCGCACGCTTGGCGCAGGATCGTTTGGAATTGTCCGGTATGCTCGTAACATCGAGTTGGGCCAGGACGTGGCCGTCAAGATCATCTTGAAGAAAGCCTTAAAGGGAAAAGACGATATCGTGCAGCACGAGTTAGAATTCTTGCAGCAGTTGAAACACCCGCACATCGTGGGGTTTGTAGACTGGTTCGAGTCCAGGGAGAAGTTCTACATCGTCACGCAATTGGCTACGGGAGGTGAGTTGTTCGACCGTATAGTGCAACAGGGCCGCTTCACCGAGCACGATGCGTCGCAGGTAGTGCTTCAAATCTTGGATGCCATCAATTACCTCCACAACAAGAACATTGTTCACCGTGACATCAAGCCCGAGAACGTCTTGTACCTTGATAAAACCGCCAACTCTAACATTGTGCTTGCGGACTTTGGCATTGCCAAGAAGTTGCAGGACCCCAACGAGAAGTTGAAGTCCAGTGCTGGCTCTTTTGGGTATGCAGCACCGGAGGTGATTCTCGGTACCGGTCACGGCAAGCCCTGTGACATCTGGTCCTTGGGTGTGGTCACCTACACCATTCTCTGTGGGTACTCGCCTTTCCGGTCCGAGAACGTGACGGACTTTATTAATGAGGTCAAGCACAACAACGCCGTGATCTTCCATGCAGACTACTGGCGGGACGTGTCCAAGGATGCACGGAGGTTCATCATCAAGGCACTCCAGTACGACCCCGATAATCGGGCCACGGCACAGCAGCTTTTGAACGATCCATGGTTGGTATCGGTAGCCTCCGAGCACCGCAACGCCGACTTGTTGCCTAACTTGAAGCAGCACTTCGACGGCAAGAAGAAGTTCCGCCAGGTGATCGAGATGGTCAAGTTGCAGAACAAAATCCAGAAGTTGAAGCTGATGCAGGGCGATGGCGACGACGACCCACATGAGATCGACTTGTTTGGCGAAGGGGGTGGCGTGATTGATGATCCGTCGGTGCTGATGAAGGAGAGTCCTCTTTCAAAGTGGAAGGACTTGTCCAAGGCTTTGGGCGAGGTGGAGCAGGAGGACGGGAAAAAGACATCCGTGGCTTCGGGAGCGTTCCAGCAGCTTGTGCAGGCTGCCCGGGAGAATAAGCAGAGGGTGGCAGAGTACGATGAGAAGTAAGCCTGTCCGTCAAAGTCAACAAGGATTTGCGAGACATGACCTGACAATTCATATGACTCGACAGGAATTCAAAGACTATGCAAAAGAAACAGTCATGGACAGGGCTTGGTTGAGACTGATTGGAAGATGAATTGAGAAGATAGTGATGAGACTTATTGAAATACCAAGTGGAAGCTAGCAGGAAAAGGCTCAGAAGACCAATTGGGAAGAAGCCCACCATGAGACAAGAATGATAGAGACCGAGAACGCCAACAATGGATAATACTGATAAGAGGTCGGGAACAAAATCACCGGCTTCTTAGTTCGTCGAGGGTCCTCCAAAATTTAGAGGCGTTCAGAGTCTATTCTCACACCGATAGCATGATCAGAAAGCGATGGCCCATGTGCTACAGTCTTCGGTGAAAATCTTCAGTCTATACTAAAATGGACGATGACCTTTATCATGTGACGCTCTTCGAGAAGAAAAACAAATTGATGAATACGAATGGACAATAGAGCGAAGTTCTGAAGCTATGGGTGGATTGGAGTTGAATAAGTGCGCGGACATGCCCGAATGCGACCATGTCCGCCACTGTCTGCCTGTCAACCTGCACGTCTTAACTCCGCTGCCACATTCCCCACCTCCATGCTTGGTCCCACAGTTGGATCCAAACCATGCCTGCTGATTGATAGCATCACTCTTCGATGCGCCGTTTCTAATGCCGGAAGATGCGCTAAGGAAAACGACGCAAACAACGCAAACAACGCAAACAACGCAAACAACGCAAACAATGCAATGTCAATGTCAATGTCTGCAAGGTTAAGTTAATGTCTGCAAGGTTAAAGTTTAAAGATGGTCTGCAAGTTCAATGAACGTCTGCAATGCCTTCATGAAGCATGCAATCTGCAATCTGCAATAACGACCATGGACCAGACCAAGCTATGGTTTCCGTCAGATTCTTTTGCATTTTCTCCGCGGAACGACGCATTCCTTGAATGTGTTTACTGCACTTTCCTAACAAGGAAACAGGGATAATTCCGACGATTCTGGCCGCTCCCAAGTGTCCTCCAAATGCACTACCCAAGGAATGTCCGGGTGCAAGTAACTGGCAATGGATTCTTCACTGGTCGTATGGTTTTCACACGACCCCTATGAAGTGTTTGTGGCGAAGCCTTATTGGTGGCTATGTCTATGACTTGTTCTGTTTACATCTGTTCACGTGACGTGACCCATTCATGGGAATAATAGTCGGCATTTGCCGGTCAACATGAGCCATGGCTGGTGGTGTGGCGCACACGACCGCACACGTGCCCGATATGCGGAAGATGATCTGCCCCTGCACACAACTACGCGCGGGCGCTTCACTTGCATTGGCTCGAACATTCCCAGCAGAGAATCGGCGGATCGGCACGGGACGGCGACACATGTGATCCGCGCGTTGCTATATGCAGTTCCGTCATGACCTCTGGAATTCCGTCGGCGAACACCATCCACATAGTGGTCTGATAAACGTGAAGGTGTGTTCAAATGATTCGACTGAGTATATGTTTAGGTTTACCTCAGAGGTGATTCAGATATGTTTCAGATTTGTTTCAGATGTGTTTCAGAAATGTCTCAGAAATGTCTCAGATGTCTTAGTTGGGCCATCCACCTGAAGTAAACAAACCTATCCATCCCTTAAATAACCATAAACCTTTTCCCCGCTAGCACAACTCTTTGCTTCTACATCTTAGATTCTCTTATCCGTATCTATTGTGTCTATTGAATTTATAGTGCCTGCACCATATATGATTAGTATCCGCTTGCCACAAGCATGTCGTTGATGCCAGCCATCATGGGGTCGGCCGCCAAGTCGAAGGCCTTCTTGTCGTCGTAGACAGACAATTCCGGTACAGAGTCCGGTGCCATGTAGTGCTCGAGAGGGCCCATGTCGTTTTGGGGCGACAAGTACATGGACATTGGGTCGTCGAATCCCATGCCCAAGCGGTCCAAGTCCTGCGGCGTTTCGTTGGTCATTGTGATGGGGGAGATGTTGACCGAAGAGAAGTCTTCGTCAAGGCCAAACGAGAGCTGGAAGTCGTTCTGGGCCATAGTCATCTGTGGGGCCACCTGAGCCATTGGATATTGCGGCTGCACAAAGTCCAGGCTGAACTCGGATTCGGCCTCGTGTCTGGGCGAAGGGGTGTGGTCCGAGTAGTCGGAGAACTGCCGGGCTTGTCCACAGTATTGTTGGGCCTGATCGGTGTATTGTTGGGTCTGGTCTGCGTATTGGTTTGGCTGGTCCTGTTGGTTCAGGCTTTGCTCGTGCACACTGTTGAAGTTGGCCAAGTGCTGGAATAGGGAACGAGGAGCACCCAGACCGTAGATGGCGGCCAAGTTGGGCTCCGACGTGGCACGTGATGCGAGGTCGAAATCCTTCTCCTCTTCCTTGACCTTGAAGTCATCAAACACAGCAGTGTTAACCCGCTTGGGCTCCGGAACGTCTAGTTCGTCTTTGACCTCGTCCGCACTCCGCTTCTGGCCTACACTGGCCTTCTTGCCCGTCTTCTCCACCTTCACATACAGCTGGGCCAAGGAGCCCCGGCGTGCATCGGCCTCCGAGCCGGCGGAGACTTCAGACTTGAGGAATGGCGAATCGCAGCTAGTGCTGGAGTCCCGCTCATTTTCCAAGTACTCCCAGCACATGTCACCATAGGTCTTTGGCGTGAGGCCAATGATGCTCTTGAACACCCGGTGGAAGTGCCAAGCGGACAACTTGGACTTTGTGGCAAGCTCCTTAAAGCCGAGCACGCCGCCGCGTCTCTTGCGTACGCCTTTCTTCTTTGGTGCACTTTCCTCTTTGGGACTGCCTGTCCCTGAGGAAGGAGTGCTCGCCGACAGGGGCGCGGAGAAAATGGAATTGGCAGCCGCGAGCGCAAGGTGGCGACACGCCAAGTCTATAAGGCGGTAGTGTTCCGAGTCGTTTTTCGATACCGAATATTGCATGTTTTTGCTGTTCTTGGTGTAAGCGTTGGCAGGCAAGGACATACGGCGCTGGTCGTGGCCGTGGCCGATAATGTTCTCCTTGATTGTTTCGTGCACCTTATCTTCGTCGTCGTCAAGGAGAGGTTGCACAAAGCCAATGGATGCATTGATGTCCTTCACAGTCTTCAACAAGAGGTTAATATTAATGGAAGGTACAACCATTGGGTTACACAGTTCACACAGCGAGTAGCCCAATTTGACAGCATCGGCAGCCAGGTCCACAAACTTGATTTCGGCCCGCAATTCGGTGATTGGGTGGGCGTCACAGTCTGGGCGGCAGAACTTGGTGTTAATCTTGTTGCACACCACGAACGACCCGGCGGCAAAGGGGTCAGAGAACTGGTATGCTCTCCACTTGCTAGCTTCAGTTGAGTATACCATTGTGGATAAAGGGGGATGGTTAGTGTGCAATGGTGGAAACTGAAGGGGTTCTGGAAGGAATGGAAAGGGTGAGCAGCGAGGGGGGAAATGGGAATATTTATATGAGAATGTCCCACAGTTGAAATTAGAATGACCCTCCGCTGCGTCACCTGGGATATGTACCTTCTGCATGGATGCAATCACGCGCGCATGCACGCAACTGGTTCTTCTCGCTCGCGCAAACTGCTGCATGTACATAACCGCGCATTGCATTGCTCCCGCTCGGTCGAGAACCCGACGCTCCTCAATTAGCCACAAGAGGCATCATCTCCGAACATTCTACCAGCGCATGCAGTCTTTTTTAGGGTGGTTTCGTCACCCTTTTTCTCTTTGTTTGCACCTTGACTTGGTGATATGCTGTTTTGGAGCCCCCGGAAGCCTGGCGTTAATCCGCCATGTCGAATGTCAGGTCGTGCGGATTCGAGACACTCATGCGGGAGATGCGGCGAGAGTGTGCTGACATTTCTATGCGGTGCATACATGGAGATTTTACCCGAGCATCTTGGCGAATTAAGCTCCGAATGCAGAGAAAACAGTGCTCTAGAGCCCGGAAAGATTTGGGCCTTGGCACTGTGCAGCCAAAGATGTATCTAGAGAACATTTCCTGGCATTTCTGGCGGTGTTCATTAGCAATAATTCCTATTTGGGCAACATTTGCGGAACAATTCGCCTCGTGGAACTCGCCTCACTGTGCCACCCGTGCCTCAAATGGTTTTAATATGAGGCTAGTGAGAATGACATCATGAGAAATGCATGTCCAAAAGAGAGTCAGAAAAAAAACTAAAACACAAAAAAAAAAACCGAGTGCGCACGCGCAAAGTCCTGTCGAAATTGTGCGCCCAAGACATATGCATGCACCGCTACTTTTGGGCATGACGCACTTATGTCATCCCCACTGTACTTCTATACAAAATAGTGACGTTGGCGCCTCCGACATAAGGCATCGCAAGGATGGCATCAGCACACCCATGTGCTTTGTTTGTTCAAAACCGAAAGACTGCGGCCGCCCTAGTCGGGTTCCGGTGAATATGTCTCAGGTTTGCATGGAGGTCTCTTGTGGCGGATGCAATTGGCCACGAGAGCGTGCGAACTTCCCCCACTACAAAGGGCCCTTTGGACAGGAGATAAAGTGGCTAGTGAATTCGTAAAGCTGCATACGCCTTCTTACATGTGGCGGGCCAAACTTCCCGAACCGGGCATTTGCGGTGCGTCTTGGGGCGGATGGCCCCATCTTCTCCTGTGCCACTCACTACGATGGCTAGCCTCTGTGCCACGCGCTGCTTGCTGGGAACCTCCTGGACTAAAATTGCATCAGCCGCTCGTTGAGTGGCGGGTGCAACTGTAATGTTGCAAGTGTTTGACGGCTGTTTCAAAAGTGTTTCAAGAGTGTTTCACGGCTGTTTCAAGAGTGTTTCAAGAGTGTTTCAAGAGTGTTTCAAGAGTGTTTCAAGAGTGTTTCATGGCTGTTTCAAGAGTGTTTCAGCTATGGTTCAACCTGTTTCAGTTGTGTTTCATGACCGTTTCATCACTCTTACGGGTGTCTTACATGTGTCTTAGATACAGCCATTGTGCATGTAAGTTGTACGAGGATTCGGGCTTTGGTTAGGGGTTTAACCTGGGGTTTTTGGGCGGATGTACGGGTTCCGCCGGGACTACTGTCGTTATCCCATGCTGTTCTCGGCTCATTTGGGGCGGTATATATACAAATATCCGGTATACACCAACCGTCTGGGAGGTTCTCATTGGCTGTCTCAGATGTGAAACATGCTGAGATCAAGTTACTTTTTTTGTAATTTGCAGGGCCCTGGAAGAAAAACCTTCTCTTGCGGTATGGGGTTATGAGCTCTGTGCTCTATCCAGGGAGTACTTTTCTCCCGGATGAACGTCACGTGGCTCGCCCATTCACGTCACGATGCACTCACCGAGGGTTATGACATCAGACAGAATCTCGGGATACTCATGGAGGAAAGTGTTCCGGTTAACGGACAAGACGACATGGCCACGACATTGCGACATTTCCATAACCACCACATCCTGAAGCATAATCAGGCGACATTTCAATCGAGCATAGACCTACAGCGAGTGAAACACGGTTGCAGAAATTCAGTGATAGCGTATATGCCCAAGAGGCCGTAGACACGAAGTGGTAGAAACTGCGACATGACGACATTCCGGGACATTTGACGCCCTCCCCTGGGCAGACATGACTTACACAGCTAACAATAGCACATACGCATTTTCGCCTATCAGACAATGTAGTTCAAAGCAGGGCCTGGTGCCGATGACGACATGGGAACATTTTACATAATACACCGCATTACGTCAATGGAAGACTGCTCTGTGCAGTCCGCAGACATTGTTGTTCATTCGCCTCAAGCTTAGCTCCGTGGGTGCGCGCCACAAAGGGCCCTAGCCACATGTGGCCAATCTCTTTTGTTTTTTTTTTTAATTTTTCTGACGCGCATATATGCATGCATGTGTAATGATAGATTTAAGCTGGAGTGCAACTTCGGGGAAGATCGCCCAGTCTAGATTCGGCCAACCCGGTACCTGTTGAGACTTTTCTCCCAAGTCGGCCGTACGCTATGACCAAAAGCGGCGCCCGCTTGAAACAACGGCCGGAATGTGTATTTGCCACTGTGAATGTGGAGCTTCAATTTCCCGGAAATTCGGTCCATTTTCCGTACAGAAGCCGGAATTAAGACACCGGAATTGGATGCATTCGCCACAACTTTTTGCGCTGACTAAGTCGGGGGTATGCTTGGCACGCGCCAAAGCGAGAAAACGAATCCCGCGTGCAGTATGCAGGTCGCGCGGACGTAGAAGTTCAACACCCGAGCTGCACTTTCCTGCTGATATGCACTCTAATTGTCTCACGGTAGTGTAGGAAAATCCTACCGCTGCGGGTGATGACCGCAAGATAACGCCCGTCTCGAAACAAACGTATCTCCCGAATGAGCCATTTTTCACTATTACCTTATTAGAGTCAAATGGATCACATTCGAAATTCGACTTCCAAACGTGGGGTCAAAAATGAAAAACAATGTACCGTTGGACCGTTTTTGAGATGGTGTGTTTATACCAGTGAAACCATATTCTGCATATAAGACGCAGTATGTAAGTGAGAAGGTGAGTGAGTAACGTGCAGTGCGTGGCATGGTTCCACCTGCATATTCTGTGACCGAATCGGCACAGTGTTTGAGGCACATTCAACCCTCGAATATGATGGTAATCCGGAGGCACACCCAGTGCGTTATGGGTATCTAACAAAGCGCAAAGCTAAAACAACTTCCAAGTCGGTGGTCCAAAAAGATCTATTTTCAACGGTTTCTGCGTGATTCTGCAATCAAAATATCACACTAAAAAATGCATCAGCCCATTAGGGCGTTGTATGCAGGCTGTGCGTTGGAACATGCATGACAACCGGTCGGGGAGGGTGAAACGAGCCGAGCCATGAACCCCCGGAACTCCGTCGGTGAGAATATCCCCATTCGACCAGGGCTCTAGCCGCATGAGATCTTATCTTACAGTGAGTGGTGTTGCGTCACTCGCCACGCCCAAAATCTCTCTCGAGGTATCTCGACGCACGTGTGCACATGACAATAGGATTGTTATTAATTCGTCCTCCACCATCTGTTCATGCCCGAACTCGGCATATGTGGGGTTCAAGACATCTTGTGTTTGAAGGCGTCCCTGTTTCACGGTAGTACTTTGGGTGCGTTCTACAGTCCGTGTTGTTGTGCAACAGTTGGTGTATATATGTTTCAGGAGTGTTTCGTGTGTGTTTCGTGTGTGTTTCATGTGTGTTTCGTTGGGGTTTCACTGAAATTTCTTGTTTCTCGTGGTAGTTTCATTAATTTCACTCGCATTTCTTGTGTATTTAGTAAATTATTGGTATTTTATTGGTGTTTTGTGTTTTGCTGGTGTTTCAGTGACGTTTCAGGACGTTTCAGTGACGTTTCATTGATGTTTCATTGATGTTTCATTGATGTTTCATTGATGTTTCAGGACGTTTCAGGACGTTTCAGTGACGTTTCATTGATGTTTCATTGATGTTTCATTGATGTTTCATTGATGTTTCAGGACGTTTCATTGATGTTTCATTGATGTTTCATTTGTGCTTCCCTGTTGAAATCCGACTCCAGATTCCGCCATGCTGCCATGCAACGTTGTCTAGGTGTAACCACTCCTAATATACCTGTCAAACTGTACTGGCCGATTGTGTCGAGGTATCAAAGTGTCACTCTGTTTCACAGCTGTTTCACTCCCCTTTAGAGCAGCTGGCTCGCCTAAAGATGTCGCTGCAACCTGCAAGTCCGCTCCGAATTTCACCTTCTCTCCAGGATCTGCTGATGTTTTTGGCCGAGGGCCGCACCCGGGTTGGCTGGCTTCCCCGGGACATGTGACCTCATGCACGGCTGTATGCTTCCCTGCAATGTAGATTATCTTCAAGAGCAGTTCCGGGTGTAGGTACTCCCTCGGATCGCCACTCCTCTCCTGGTGCTGGTTTAGGGTGTCTCACAAATAACCACGCCTTGCGTCGCAATAGCCGCATTGTCTCAGCTCAAAACCAGCCCTGTCTCACATAGTGCTAGTCCACACTACGGTATAGTTAGGGTTTCATATTTGTTTGAGTGATGTTTTAGTTTTGTTTCAGCGATGTTTCGTTTTGTTTGAGTGATGTTTTAGTTTTGTTTCAGCGATGTTTTAGTTTTGTTTCAGCGATGTTTCGTTTGTTTCAGCGATGTTTCGTTTGATTCAGCGATGTTTCGTTTTGTTTCAGTGATGTTTCGTTTTGTTTCAAGGTTGTTAAGGATGTTTTCGAGTGGTTGAGGGCTGTGAAACTCCTAGCGCATTAAGGGTGTTTTTGATGCTGATACGAGGGTGCGCTTCCTCGAAGTTCTCCCTCGAAAGTTGTCCGTCAACCCAATGAATTCTTTTGCTACCCTCGAGAGTGCGCCGGGGCCTCGATATCATGTGCCACCGACAATGTGCCACCGACAATGTGCCACCTCCGACCATGCGCCACCGCGGCTCGGTTTATGCGCCAGTGGCTGGCTCGGAAATCCGGGAGGGGTGCTCCGTTTTGAGGCTTGCTTGTACGTTACGGTATGTCGGGTGTATGCATGCTCCTCTGCCCTCGAGATTCACCATGTTTCACCCTACTCCGTCTGTATACACTCCGCTCAGGGACCGCTCCCTACCCCTTTCCTCTACCTGCTCTCCCTCCTCCTATATTTTAGAACTCCTTTTTTCTAACTCAATTACGGTACGCTACATTCTTTTTTGCCTATGGTAAAAATCCCTTTATTCCTTTTGGCTACGTTAGACGGGTGGAACCAGCACTTCGTACCCCCACATCAGGCGCTTATTTTTTTTTTTGGTGGCAAACGCTGGGCTGTAAATCTGGGAGGGCGTGCTCATAACGGTGGCAAATCAAGGAGCCCTCGTAACCACGTCAAGGAGCTTCCGATCTCCGGGACCGTCACGTGGATTCTACTAACCTTCGAATGAGCCACATAAAATTGAAATCCCTGGAAATCAACTGATGTAAGTCATTTACATGTGAAAGGTACTAACCTTGTGTGGAGTTACGAGCTCGATTCGTTCTGTTTATTTTTTTTCTGGATTTTTAATTAATCATTTATTAAGAACCACGTGATATTCGTCTCGTCCCCACGTGATCTCCACGTGACAAAGTGCATATTTCCGCCTGTCTTCATCTCCACCACCATGACTTCCCGTAATCTTGGCAGCCACCGAGAGCTATTCGAGATCCCCACCTTCAAGTCCCTTGGCATTGATTCCACCAAGTTCAAGCCCGATGCCGAGTCCATCTACTTTTGCGGAAACTCCTTGGGTCTCCTACCCAAAGCCACCCGGCGACTGGTCAATGCCGAGCTAGACGCCTGGGCCCAGCGTGGTGTTGAAGCCCACTTCAATCACCCAGACAAGTCCAAAACAATGTGGATGGACATTGATCTCCCTCTCATTGAGCTCTTGGCTCCAGTGGTAGGATCCAGGAACACCGAGGTGGCCGCCATGGGCTCTCTTACTGCCAATTTGAACGCCTTGCTCATTTCCTTCTACAAGCCTAAAGGCAAGCGGACCAAGATTTTGTTCGAGAAACATGCTTTTCCGTCAGACTACTATGCCTTCCTCAATATGGTGCAGTTGCATGGCTACGACGAATCCCATTTGATCCAGGTGGACGTTCCGGAAGGTGAAACATATATACCCACCCAGACGATCCTCCATGCCATTGACAAAAACAAGGACGAGATTGCCGTGTTGTGTTTGCCTGGAATCCAATTCTACACCGGACAGTTTTTCCAGATTGAAACTATCACCAAATACGCCCAAGCACATGGAATCATCGTTGGTTGGGACTTGGCGCATGCCGTGGGAAACGTACCCTTGAAGTTACACGACTGGAACGTCGATTTCGCCGCCTGGTGCTCCTATAAGTACCTTAATGCCGGACCAGGAGCCATTGGTGGCATCTTCGTCAATGAAAAATACACCAAGGACAACTCCAAAAACGCCTACTCGCCCAGGTTGGCTGGATGGTGGGGCAACAACTCGGCGGAGCGGTTCAAGATGTTGGAAGTGTTTGACCCCATCAATTCTGCTCTTTCCTACCGCCAATCGAACCCTAGTGTGCTTGATTGTGTGGCTTTACAGAGCTCGTTGACGGTGCTTAAAAATGCTGGGGGGTTGGAACTTTTACGTGAAAAGAGCTTGGAACTCACGGGTCTCTTGGAACGTTGCTTGAAGCAGTCGAAGTTTTACCTAGGAAAGGAAATCAATGATTCGACATTTGGCTTCAAGATCCTTACCCCGGAGAATCCGGCAGAAAGAGGGTGTCAGATTTCGGTATTGTTTCAGAATGGACCAGATCAAGCAGATGCTTCCGAATTAGAAAAGACCGGGGAAAACGTCATGGAAAAAGTTAATCTGTATCTCCATGACCATGCCATTATCTGCGATGAGCGAAGACCCAATGTGATACGGTTGGCACCTGTTCCTTTGTATAACACATCGGAGGAAGTCAAGGTCGTGTGTGGGAGAATAGAAGAGGCATTGGCCTCGATCCAATAACTACTATACTTAATGGCATAACGTTATTTGTATTGCTTGTTTACATAGGCCTCTTTACTTACAAAGTAGAAGCGTTTCTGAATTGTTGACCGGCGAAGATAGCCTTGTCACCCAATTCCTCCTCGATTCTCAAGATTTGGTTGAGCTTGGCCAATCTCTCAGATCTGGCAGGAGCACCGGTCTTGATTTGACCAGATCTCAAACCGACAGTCAAGTCAGCAATGAAAGTGTCCTCAGTCTCACCGGATCTGTGAGAAACCATAACACCCCAACCAGCAGAGTAAGAGTCCTTGGCGGCCTGGATGGACTCGGTCAAAGAACCAATTTGGTTGACCTTCAACAACAAGGCGTTGGCAGCCTTCTTCTCGATGGCGGTCTTGATTCTCAAGGGGTTAGTGACAGTCAAGTCATCACCCACGATTTGGATCTTGTCAGAGACCTTGGAGAAGAAGTGAGACCAAGACTCCCAGTCGTCCTCGGCGAATGGGTCCTCAATGGACACAATTGGGTACTCGTTGATCAACTCCTCGTACAAGGAAGCCAATTGCTCTCCAGTCAACCACTTGGACTTGTCGGAGTCTGGGTTCTTGAAGTCCAAGTCGTACTTACCGTCCTTGAAGAACTCGGAAGAAGCAACGTCCAAGGCAATGCCGATCTTTCCGGTGTAGCCGGCCTTCTCAATGGCATCGACAATCAAGTCCAAAGCCTCTCTTGGGGATCCAATGTCTGGGGCAACACCTCCCTCGTCTCCGACGTTACCGGCGGATTGACCGTACTTCTTCTTGGTCAAAGACTTCAAGTTGTGGTACACCTCAGAACCTTGTCTCAAGGCCTCGGAGAAGGTGGAAGCACCAGTTGGCACAATCATGAACTCTTGGAAGGCCAAAGCACCTCCGGCGTGGGAACCACCGTTCAACACGTTTTGGAAAGGAACTGGGAGCACGAAAGGAGACTCCTTGGAACCGGCAATGTCAGCCAAGTGCTTGTACAAAGGCACGTTCTTCTCAGCGGCACCAGCCTTGGCAGCAGCCAAAGAAACTCCCAAGATGGAGTTGGCTCCCAACTTGGACTTGTTAGGAGTACCGTCCAACGAGTTCAAGAACTCGTCAACCTTAGCTTGGTCGGTCACGTCGACGTTGGCCTTGACGAAAGCGGGAGCAATGATGTCATTGACGTTGGCAACAGCCTTAGTGACACCCTTGCCCAACCACTTGGACTTGTCGCCATCTCTCAACTCCAAAGCCTCGTGGATACCAGTGGAAGCACCGGATGGGACAATGGATCTGAACAAACCCTTTTCGGTGAAGAGGTCAACCTCGACGGTTGGGTTACCTCTGGAGTCGTAGACGGTACGAGCGTGGATTTTAGTGACGGCCATTTTCAAGTGTGATTGATGATGGAGAAAAACTGCTGTAAATCGGTGCGTGCGGAAAGAGGTGTATTTATATCTGGGAGCGTGGACCACACATGCCCGCTGGCATGCGACCACAAAAAAAAAATGGCCCAAAGCAGGGAAAGAGTCATGTAGCGTCAGTGTCGGGGGCTGATGCATGACTCAATCCGAGGATGCGTTGCCAATGCATCAAGTGTTTCAGGAAGGCTTGAGGTCCCCCGTAACAGCCAGGTTGGGCTTGGTTCGAGGGCTCCTGCTGGACGTTTCGGGGTGTGGCTGCATGAACGTCTCGGTAGTCGGACTTTTTATGCGCATACGCGGCCGGCTCAAGGGAGGTGGGTGCCCCGGCTTCGATCGAAGTTTGAGGAATTCCGGGTGCAAATTCGCCTGCGCACGCCCATGTAACCTTACTTCCGGGCAATTCGTGCGCTATGCCCGTAAACCGTACATGGCTAGACATGCCCTTAGGTACACGCCCACCGTATGTCCATTATACACGCCTATACACGCCCATTATTTATGTCCTTAATGCCTACGTGTGCCTAAATTTGCATACATGTGCTTACATGCACGTATTTATCTACCGTAAAACCCCGTACACCCTCGGAATGACGCAACCTCGACTCACTAAACTACCTCCCGCTGCGTTTCCTGCGACCTGACGTTTTCTCGTATGACGCATTATTGTGGTGCCGCAAGTGACCCTCGGAAACAGATCAAGGATCTGTTGTATTCTGTTTCATCTGCTTTTGTGGCAGGACGCCACGTATGGACCTTGTTTCAGATTGCCTTTGCACTTCCCCTACAAGTATAAAAGGCCCCCGTATCCCTTCTTTTGTAGCCCCATTTTTGCTCTAAGCTGTATTTTCTTTGCAGCCGAAAAGTACAGCTATTGACTAAACAGTCCCACTCTCTACGGAATGAAAGCTATGGACCGGCCATTAGTAACTCTACATATTTCCAAACGGCCGGGAGTAGCGCCGACCTACACTTTACATTTGCAACGGAAGCCTCGGAACCATAACGCCGCTTTACAGGTGTGTCCTATGCCAAGCCACATTCCCCGCCTTTTTTAAACATTGCAGACCCAAATAAAGAAAGTCTAATTGCAAAGCAGAGAAAAAAGAAGCGGGTTCAAAAGCGCAATTGACCACCCTTACAATACGCAAACACGCAAATAACTACCCCAAAATACTCATAAAATACTCACAATTGATAGTTGGTGTACAGGTTTCATCACACGCACTAGTTCGCGTGCTGCATCATCAACACTTCCACCATCAATTCACCATGAGTAAGAAAGGTCCATCGATCGACCAGTATACGAAGCTCAAAAACGACCTTACACGCCAGATCCTCAAAAAGAAGGAAATCGATACCAAGCTTCTGAATCTCGAGGAGCAAATCTACGAAAAGGAGCTAGAATACTTCAACGAAAGCACCTACGGAAACATTGTCAAAGGCTTTGACAACTTCGCCAAAAACTCCTCTGGTGGATCCAACAAACGCAAGCTTGTCTACACCGACGAAGACCATATTTTCAGCATGTCTTCAGGTACACACGTCAAGACGCTAATGAAGAAACAGGGCCTTGCATCTGGGGTGCCCGATCTTGATGATTATGAAGACTCTGTGGAACCAGTGGCCACTACAAGCAAAGAGCCCAGCGTGAGTACGCCAGGAAGAAAGAAGAAGGTTTAGAAGACTTTAACTTTTTTATAACTGAAACCTCTATGTTCAAGTTTGCTATTTACAAGCCAATTCTAGTTTGGCCATTTAAACGTTGAGTCTGAATACATCAAGAAGCGGCTAAATCCAGAACTTGGCAGTGACGTATCGATACCCAATTTGGCGATGAGGCGTTGGAACCAAATGGCTAATGGAGTTTGGTAGCCAAAACACTGACTCTTCAGATAATGAGCCATATCCTCTATCAAGACCAGTCAATTAAGTTGCTCCAAGTTTTCAAACTCACTCGAGATCCTCAAGTCAGACTCTAGTGTCCATTTGATGCAAATGAAGTGATGTGACAAAAGCGTCTGCAGGACCAACTCTATGCAAACGTCCAATCAGGACCATTGATGCAGAACCCTTAGGTTTTCTTATAGTTGTACAACCAAGGCTTGTTTGCAGGGAATTCTGTGGGAACACGCAACTCCAATGGGAACCGTTTCGTCTCCTTGACATTGGCAGCTTCATACAACTCGGGACTAAGGGCCTTCAACTCGGCCATGGCATCCCGGATACTATTGTACTGCAATCTCAACTGCTCCCTTTGCTTCTCCTCGGCTTTCCTCAGGAAAACTTTCCAGGCGTTGGTGATTGTCTTATGCTTGATCAAGTCTTCTGGCGAAAGCTTCAAGAGCTTGGGCTGTTTTCTGGAGGCGGAGAGTGCCGAAAGTTGGTTGACCACTCTTTGAGTGGCTGGGTTAACCACGGAGTCTTTTTTACCGCGGACAAAGGTTCTCGAGATCAGGATAAGTCGGGTCGGAGTGGAACTCATGGCAGTGGTGGAGTGTGAAGATGAAGCGAAAATTTCGGCGCCCGTTTGAGGTCACGTGGTAGCCGCGTTCTCACCACGTGTGTAAATGCACGTGACTTCCTGTATCCGCGCACGTGCACGTCTACACTTGCTGTGAACTGCAGATCACCCCTGACTTCTGAAGAAGACGTATGCATTTCGGCCACAAAGAAAAGGATTCCAAGATTCCTGACGATTTTCAAGCTCCCTCGGAGCTCCCCTCATATGAACAGCTGCAAGAGAACCAAGGTAAGCAGCAACAGCAGAGCCAGAACTACGAGGCTCCGCCAGATTTTGCACCCTCTGGTTCCCATCAGTATGCCAATCTCGGACCAAACGAGTATCCCGACGATAAGAAGAGCAGTGAACCTGGAAGTGGTGGATACAATGGGCCGAGTAGCGGTCCTGGGGATGGTGCGCAATACAATGGGCCAAACAGTGGGTTTGGCCAGACCAGCATTCCGCCTGGTACATATGTCGTGCCTCCCCAAAAAGCCAACATTGCCTACGATACCGAAGGCACATCCACGCGTCCTGGATTCAAGGAGTACCTTGAGCAAGATAAGCAGCGGGTGGCGCAAGGAGACGTCCCCAAGCCTCGATCATTCTTCGGTCGTAAAGGGGCGCCCTTGGCCCCAAGCAGAAAGGGCGGCTCAGGCGGGGGATTTCCGGGATCCTCCGGATCTACCTACTACAATGCATCTAAGTGAACAACTTAGGATGCAACAGTGCATTGTGGGATGTTGAAGTTGATGTATGATGGTGATAAAATGGATTGGAAGTAAGTTTAAGATACAGATTCAATTGGTGGAGATTGGATTGTGGTCAAACGGTCCAATGGTTCAGAATCCTAGATTGATAAGTCGAGCTTGCAGGCTTCAACTATGGGCAGACGCAGCTCCATGAATTTTAATGTTCTCTGAAATCAACTCAATGGCGGGGGGAAAGAATCAAAACTGGTTACGGGGAACTGCAAGAAGCAGAAAGCTTGCTCAAGAATCTTGAGGATTATATTGCTCGCCATGGCAATTATGCCAATTCCGTCAATTCCCTGTGTGTGAACAACTACCTGACTGTTGGCAGTACATGAGAATGTTGATATTACATGAGGATTTTCATAGTGTGGTTAGTATAGTGAATTTTATGCTATCCTACTAAAACTCAGTGTTGAATTGAAGTGCTACAGCCTCCGGTGCTTCTGGATCTCCAGAAGTTTATTAAAGTACTTGGATCAGTACCAGTGGTTTGTGACCGTTTTCCATCGGGATGTTGAATATTATGGTGGTTCTTGCCTGAAATAAAAAGGTTCTCGTGATATTTAAGGCATTTTAACTCTAAGGTTATTCTGTGGAACTACGACAACATTGTGGAGATTCGGTTATCAGGGTTGAAAGTCGGTGCTATTGATCGCTAATGTTGCAGATATCAACAGTGTTGAAGCACAAAATATGGAAGATGAAATGGAGTGGACATGAAAATTAACATGGAGTGGACATGGAGATGAAACTGTTAACAAATCAACTCATGACTTTACCATTGAAGTGACACCTACATTTCATCTTTATTTGGCATACTCATACCCACATTAAGAAGATGGAAGATGGGATGCTAAGTCTAGTGGTATAGCGCTAGTACCAAGATGTCAGAGACCCATCGACCTGTCCGGCACCATATGAATTGCACTTATGACAGCATCAACGCATTGACTGTCGATACAATCCTGTCATTGGTACTGTCAATCCTGTCATTGGTACTGTCAGTCCTGTCATTGGTACTGCTATAAACTACCACTAAGAGTTTAAAAGCGACGGTAATGGTGGGTTGAAGAAAAGTATATCAAGAGTTTCTACTTCGTCTCTTATTGAACAAACCAAGATGGTGATGCGGTACTAAGGTACCAACTATCCACCCAGGTGACTATATTTTCGAGTACTCTTGGTGAGTGAGTCTACGTGTTGTTTTTCAAGTTGTTACAGACGCATGAGATGAGAAGGCCACAGCCCTACTTCTGTTCTGCTTCTAAATAAAGGTCGAGTCCAATTGGCTGTAGTCTACCAGCTCTGGCTCTCTACAATACGGTTATTGTTTATCGTAAATTAAGCAATATCATATATGGTGCAGGAGTGGCTAGACAGAGCCAGCTATCTCGTAATCAAAACTCCTCGGCAGTTCCATCGAAGGAACTCAGCACCAGTTTCGGAACCTTGCATCAGGATTACTAAATCCAGTTCAGGGTGGAAAAGACGATACAGCAGCCCGATGCTCACAGAATAGAAGGTCAGGAGTCACGTCGTCAGGAGCCAATTAGTCAGTCAATTAGTCAGTCAATTGGTCAGTCAATTGGTCAGTCAATTGGTCAGTCAATTGGTCAGTCAATTAGTCAGGAGTCACGTAGCAGGAGAATTAGTAGCAGGCTGGGGGCTGGTTCAGACAAGTACAGAGTAATGAACTGACTCGGCTGGACTCCAGAGTAGACTAGCGCAGACTGGAATAGACTGATATGGACGGGAAAACTAGACTGCTGGAGACAGTTAAGCAACCATCCAAATAGGCAACCAGGCAACTAGGCAACCAGATGACTAGACGGCCAGACATCAAGACAAGAAGACCAGAGCTAATCTGAGTAACCTGGAGTCATCAGACTAGACAACCAGAAGACCTGACCAGAAGACTAGACCAGATGACTAGACCAGATGACTAGACCAGATGACTAGACCAGATGACTAGACGAATAAGACCAGATGACTAATCTGACTATCTGACAGACTATGTGGTTGTCTGTCAGTTGTCTGTTGTCAGACCATCTGCTGTCTCGCTGTCGTCAATAAATACACCTATAAGCCCATCTCCGCCTGCAACGCCCGGAGTGCCTCCTCATCCTCATCCTCTTCAGCCGAAACCAGAGGCTTGCTCTTACTGACCGTAGGAAAGTCCGGCAAACCCGCATTTTCAAGTCTCAGAGGCTGCTCCACACGCAGTTTCTGGTTCTGCTGCTTACTCTCCACCTCCTCCTCCTGCAACGCAGCCAACTCCTCGTCCAACTCATCCTCATCCACATACTCTCCTCCCACGGGCCGTGAAATGGCCTCGGATATCTCATCCGCCAACTCCACCTGTTCCCGAATATCGTCCATGGTAGTCTCCACCTTGTCCACGTCATATTCGCCGTGGATCTGCTTCATGGCCGACGCACCCTGCTTCATGGCCTTCATGGTCTCCAAGTTGAGGTTGGCACTCTCGATGGCCGTCAATTGCGTCTCCAACGAGTCGATCTGGTTTTCGATTTTGAGCAAGTTGGCCTCGTAGCCCTTCTTGCGCTTCAACGCGTTCTTTGCCAACGTCTTGTTGGTGGAGATGTGCTTGCGGGCTAGAACGTCCTGGTCCAGGATCTGCAGTTCTAGATGGGCTCTTTTTTTGTTGAGCATCAGGATGTGCTCTCGTAACTCGACGATTGCCTTTTTGGGCAATTCCTTCTTTTGCTGCTTGTTGCCTCCGAATACATAGCTCCACATGGCGTTACGGTCGAGTGAATGTGTGGTGATAAGGATTTTGTCCTCGCCAATTGGCCGCGCACTACCTCCATACTGTACCATGGCCATACCCTACACTGTAATACATATTTATACGGGGTTTTACTATCTACTTATCTACTTTCATTACTTTGATGGCTCTGTTCTGTTTGTGCGTGATGGGGACTGTGCCTGTGGGCTCGGTGTGTGGTGGTCCTCTGTAGCACAGTACTTCACTGTACCATGTAACATTGTAGTATTAGCACTGCATGCTCAACCATCTGCTGCTGGAGGTATTGCTGTTTGTCAATCTGCTGCTCTGGTAGAAAGTCTGCCGGTGCTTCTTGGTACTGTTCACTGTGTACTGTCCACTGTGTACTTCACGGTGGCTCACTTTTGTCGGTACTCCTCTGACTCACAGTGTATACCTTTTGGGGATGTTGGTGGGCTTGGATGAGGACACGATACCAAATTTCCTGAATAGTGGTGGACGACTTTCAATGATCTAGTCTTGCGCCTCATTCGTGTTCTTCTAGGCTCCATACCCAACCATGTAGTCCAGTAATCGTGTCTGATCTGCACCAAACGTAAACATACGCTACCGTAGCACTTTGACTGGAATGTAGTCTTACCATCTGTCAAAGCATCGTGTAGTCAAGACATCCATGCGTTTAGTTCCCTTTTCATTTCCGTCACTTTTTGTCGGGTTATGAGCTCTGCCCTACCCTTTAACTGGTCACATCACTCCTCTTATACTCGACTGTACCACTTTCACCGGTCTTACTCACCTGACAATGCTGCTATCACTGACTGATACTATTGTCACTGTACTCTGTGCATTAGACCGGCCACTTCATTGGTGGCACTGGACATCTCTCCATTGTACTATTCTCTTCTTAGTATCTCCATTATAGGGATTACTGGGATCTCTGGAATCTTGTATGAGCCTCTCCATTAGCACTCCATTGGTACTTAGTCTCCATTGGTACTTAGTCTCCATTGGTATTTAGTCTCCATTGGTACTCTCCATTAAATGCTCTTCGTGGAAGAATGAATAACCGACTGTCACTGGTTGTCTATAGCTCTGGCTCTTTAACCAACTGCCTCTTTAATCAACTGCATGTCTAGCTCACCACCACCCAGAGGAAAAAGAATGCTAACAACACCCCAAATATCTTGAGGTACAACCACCGGTTGTTGGAAATATTCGTGTAGTACTTCAACAACTCTCTCTGGGCGCCCATGATGTTCATGTCGATATCCTCGACGTTCTGGTCGATTCGTTGGATTGTTTCACCCTGTTCCGTAACCATCGTGGCCAATTGCTGGAAAAGGTTGCCCACCTCATTGATGGTGGCTTCGATGGTCTCCACAGCACTGCTCCGTTGGGTGAGATACTCGCTGGTTTGCTCCTCCATCAACAAAAGCTGCTTTGTCTGGTCTGGAATGGAGAGCAACTCGTGTTCTCCCGAAGATGCCGGTGCATCCTGGAGAAGGTAAGGGTTTTCATTCAAGTTCATCAACGAACTGCTTCCCTCTCCGGCGCCCGTTTCGCCGTAGTTGTTGGAATGGTTGGTGGAAGACGAAACAAAGTTATCCTTACGAGACTTATTAACAAGCTCGTTTTTCTGGCGTAATTCTAGCACGTTTTTGAACTCGCCACTCACATTCTTCATCTTGGAATTCAAGAGATTCAACACATTCTTGGAGTTCTGGCCAATCTGCAGATTGACCGGAGTACTGGAGTCTCCCTTGACATAACGCTGCAAATTCTGAAGACTCTGCTCGATTTTGAAAATGTCCTGTTTGATGACATATGTCAACTCGCCGATCTCCACGGGACGGTCGTCAAATAGGGGTTTTTTCTTGGCAAGAAGCGCTAGTTTGGATAATAGTTCGGTGGTGTGCGAGATATCCTTGGCTATGATGCTGGCCTGCTGGGAAAACTTTGATTTTTTTATGGGGGCGGCAGCACGAGGGGGCACATTGTTTTTGTGGTTGATCTTGTCGAATGTGGAAACACACTGCTGGAACTCGAACGTCCTGTTCTGGATGGACATGGTGGATAGGAGGGGGGAAGCTAGTGCGAGGGGCGGGGTTTTACGCGGGGAGGTGGGGATGTGTTGCGCAGGATGTCTGGGTTTTCCGCTGGATGTATGGGTGTGTTTCTGGAAGGGCAAAGAAGGGGGTTGCAGGCGAGTTTGGCTGGTGTAGACGGTGAGCGATTGGACCCTGAGTGGTTGTTGGTAGGGCAGATATGAACAAGTTTTCGAGCCAGGTGCGGGTGGTGTATGCAGGCAGCGCGACTTGTATGCAGGAGATTTGTATTTAGATTAGTCAATTCCACTTGAGCATTTATGATCGGTACTAGGGTGGACCTTTCAAGTCATGGGTTGCGGCCCAGTGTAGTATACTGAGGATTATTAATAGAGTACATTGTCTCGCCAAGATAGGCAAATATTTGAAGCATTACACTGTTCTGGGGTATGGGTGTTTGGCTATTCTATCTGATTGTTGATTGATTGTTGATTGATTGTTGATTGATTGTTGATTGATTGTTGATTGACTGCTGATTGACTGCTGATTGATTGCTGATTGATTGTTGAATGACTGCTTGTCTATCCCGTGGGCGGACCAGAGGACGTCTTGGTATCAATATTCTGATTAATTAACCCAGAAATTCCAACAGGATATGACGGTTTCCATCTTATGTGAATTCTGTAACCGAGCATTTTCACACAGGATTATGTGGAGATAAATCTTCATATTGTATGGAATAAGGTGAGTATAGACTTATACAGTGTTTTTCATAACTATTCAAACCCGCACGATAAAAAGGTTCAAAGCAAATTAAACAAACCAATAATTTAAAGAGTTTGTACCCGTGCCACTTCAGTTCTGTCCGTCTTAACCCTTGATGAATATTTCAAGACTCCCAAATGACCATAATGTACTGCATATAAGGCATTTCTCCAAATTCAACCTTTCAAATAGTGAATTCTAATGAGAGTTGGTGTGAACATTTGATTTGAAAGACTGCGAAGGAGTACGAAACATTTTGCTGTACTGGTTTGAATAGTTTCGAAAAAGACTGTAAGCTTTAGCGCACTCTGGTTCTCGTGAGTGTGCGCCTTCTTTTTCGTGGATGAATACAGTCTTTTTTGAAACTATTCAAACCAAAGTGACAAAATGTTTCGTACGCCTTCGCACAGTCTTTCAAACCAAATGGTAATGTTTCACACCAACTTTAATCAGAATTCAATGTGTTGAAATGTTAAATCTGGATGATTGTCTAATAGCTAATAAATCTAGGAGTCCTGAAATATTAGTCAAGGCTCAAAACCGAAAAGAACTGGAGTGAAAGACGTACGATACTTTTTGAACGATTGGTTTGTTTAATTTGATAGTGTGGTTTGAATTGTTTTATCACGCTGGTTTGAATAGTTTTGAAAAACACTGTATTCATTGTTGATTTTCGGTGTATCATAACTTAGGTGAACTTAGGTGAACGAAGCTAGGAATACTTACCTTTTCCCAACTAAAACATAATTCATTCGGCGGTCGTGGCAGTAGTCTTGGATGTATGTATTCATCTATGGTATCCCACTTCATAGTCCATAGCTGCTACACTATCTACACTATCTACATTACACTATCTACACTACACTATCTACACTATCTACACTACACTACACTATCTACACTATCTACACTATCTACATTACACTATCTACATTACACTGTCTACACTATCTACACTACACTATCTACATTACACTATTTACACTATCTACATTACACTATCTTTAATACATCTATGCCTAACTAATACTTTGCTCGTTGATGGTTCCTGGGGGAGGACCAAGTGGCTTATATATCTCAGAGAAACGTTTACCGGAAACTCTCCCTAGAACAATGGTACTTGTTCCAGAATATTCGAAAAAGACCATCGTAGCACTTTGTGCGTTTGCCTTGGCCTTTTTACCATCGGGCAGAGTAGGCTTCATGAAGTCTCTATGGACAGAGCCCTGCCTATGGTGGGTCTAACAGAAGGCTTACACTAGGCAATTCCCGAAAGGCGGGGTAGGTTTTTAGGACGGCCATTTCGTTTTTGGGCCTAGAGTTCCTGCTCCTAAAATTACGCTGGATAGATATTTAGTGTTCTCGGTGGCCCATTCTACTCGGGTGATTTATGTATGGCCCGGCAAACGGGATTTTTCGTGAGGTTCGGGACACCAGTGAGTTATTGCTTCCAAGTGGATACCTACTTCTTGCTTTATGACACACAATCCAGGACTGCCGTGCATCAACCGATATTTATCGTACTTAAAGGTGCACATCCACTATATATTGATGAAGGGCCAAGTACTCTTTACTTTTATGGGAAAAATGCTCTTGAACACCTTGCTCCAAATGATTTTACATCCAAATGAGCATAATAATTTATGCCTTCTACTATCCTCGCTAGACTTTTTCTTCTGAGGTCTCGTTATAGCGTCTCTTAGATCCATTACAGGTAGTGGCCTTTTCAACTTATTCTAGTATACAGTGTTTTTCAAAACGATTTAAACCCGTGCCATTAAACAATTCAAACCACACTAGCAAATTAAACAAACCAATAGTTCAAAAGTATCGTGCCTCTTCTACTTCAGTTCCATGTATTTTGACCCTTGATTGATATTGAAAGACTCCCAAATGACCCAAATGTACTACAATCATCCAGGTTTAACATTTTAGAATAGTGAATTCCAATGAAACTTGGTATGAAACATTACCATTTGGGGAGTACGAAACATTTTGGCACGTTGGTTTGAATAGTTTCGAAAAACACTGTACATTGGACACGTGAGTTGTACCGAACAACACCCCAGTGTTTCTCTTGCCATGTNCATTGGACACGTGAGTTGTACCGAACAACACCCCAGTGTTTCTCTTGCCATGTTCATTTCAGAAAAAAAACCAAACATTGGAGCCTAGGGTCGCTACACCAGGTTTGTATACCTTTATTTGCAAAAGAACGATTTCCGCTCACCTCATCCTTGTGTGAAGTGAATCCTGGATAAGACGGGCTCGTCCATTTCCTGGTAGAACTTCCTAGTGTTAGTTGACCATCAGACTCTTGTCGAGAGAACATACAAAAAGTGTCTGACCGACCCATCAGACTCCCAGAACAGTGAAACTGTCACAATGCACGCATACGTCTAAAGCAATTACCTTTTCATGCCACCAGGAACTTTATACCCGACAGTCAATACACTACGCTGTTTCTTGGCTATTAAAGAACTTCAAACTGTGCGTTTGTGAATGGCACAAAGTGAACTTAACCTTTGACGGCTCACTCAACCCATCTAAACTGGTCTGCAGGTCCCATTCTTCTGGGCATGTACTTGTTTCACTTTTCTGTATTCTACATATCCACGAAGAACCTCGTCCCGTACATGCGAGAAAGTTATTTACACCTACAATCTATTCTGTTTTCTACCAACCTATATTTACACTCTCGTTTTTATTTGAGAAGTGTCAGTTGCTATTCTAACTGCCATATAAAAGTTGACTCTCTAGTATGTATAAAGCATTGTCCCGTTGTAACCTTTTCGTAGACCACTCATGCCTAGCTATTAGTAATTAGTATAGAATACAATATTACAAATACTTGTAGCATAGTATAGACCATTCACAGACCCCTGGAGCTTAGTTATATTAATTGATGCCTACACCTTCATCACAAACTGCCAACGAGTACCTACCATGTACGGAGACGAGGTTCGTGGATATGTTGCATGCAGATCATTGCTATACAATAGGCATGTGCCCACTTTTAACGAGGGAGTGCAAGCCTTGGGCGAGTAGAAAATACAAGACGCAGTCTCGGCCTGTCTTGGGACTTTGGTCTTGTGAGATACTGTTGAACATGTAAGATGTGGTGGCCCGTCCTAGTGTACTACTCTACTACTCTACTACTCTACTACTCTACTACTCTACTACTCTACTACTCTACTACTCTACTACTCTACTACTCTACTA